>JAXIVJ010003667.1:25000-32500 GCA_036785665.1 Chirona hameri | reverse complement strand
TGTTGCTGATGATGATGTTGTTGATGATGTTGCTGATGATGTTGCTGATGATGTTGCTGATGATGTTGCTGATGATGTTGATGATGATGTTGATGATGATGTTGATGATGATGTTGATGATGATGTTGATGATGATGTTGCTGATGATGTTGCTGATGATGTTGCTGATGATGTTGCTGATGATGTTGCTGATGATGTTGCTGGTGATGTTGCTGATGATGTTGCTGATGATGTTGCTGATGATGACGTGAGACGGTGTGGTATGCCCGGAGGCGGTGTTGTATGCCCGGAGGCGGTGTTGTATGCCCGGAGGCGGTTTGGTTTGCCCGGAGGCGGTTTTGTATGCCCGGAGGCGGTGTTGTATGCCCGGAGGCGGTGTGGTATGCCCGGAGGCGGTGTTGTATGCCCGGAGGCGGTGTTGTATGCCCTGAGGCGGTCTGGTATGCCCGGAGGCGGTGTAGTATGCCCGGAGGCGGTGTTGTATGCCCGGAGGCGGTGTAGTATGCCCGGAGGCGGTGCAGTATGCCCGGAGGCGGTGTTGTATGCCCGGAGGCGGTGTGGTATGCCCGGAGGCGGTGTAGTATGCCCGGAGGCGGTGTTGTATGCCTGGAGGCGGTGTGGTATGCCCGGAGGCGGTGTAGTATGCCCGGAGGCGGTGTTGTATGCCCGGAGGCGGTGTGGTATGCCCGGAGGCGGTACAACACCGCCTCCGGGCATGATGATGATAATGATGATGATGATGATGATGATGATGATGATGATGATGATGATGATGATGATGATGATGATGATGATGATGATGATGATGATGATGATGATGATGATGATGATGATGATGATGATGATGATGATGATGATGATGATGTTGCTGATGATGATGTTGCTGATGATGATGTTGCTGATGATGATGTTGTTGATGATGTTGCTGATGATGTTGCTGATGATGTTGCTGATGATGTTGCTGATGATGTTGATGATGATGTTGATGACGATGTTGATGATGATGTTGATGATGATGTTGATGATGATGTTGATGATGATGTTGATGATGATGTTGATGATGATGTTGATGTTGATGATGATGTTAATGATGATGTTGATGATGATGTTGATGTTGATGTTGCTGATGATGTTGCTGATGATGTTGCTGATGATGTTGCTGGTGATGTTGCTGATGATGTTGCTGATGATGTTGCTGATGATGTTGCTGATGATGACGTGAGACGGTGTGGTATGCCCGTTTGCGGTGTTGTATGCCCGGAGGCGGTGTTGTATGCCCGGAGGCGGTGTGGTATGCCCGGAGGCGGTGTTGTATGCCCGGAGGCGGTGTTGTATGCCCGGAGGCGGTGTAGTATGCCCGGAGGCGGTGTAGTATGCCCGGAGGCGGTGTTGTATGCCCGGAGGCGGTGTGGTATGCCCGGAGGCGGTGTAGTATGCCCGGAGGCGGTGTTGTATGCCCGGAGGCGGTGTGGTATGCCCGGAGGCGGTACAACACCGCCTCCGGGCATGATGATGATAATGATGATGATGATGATGATGATGATGATGATGATGATGATGATGATGATGATGATGATGATGATGATGATGATGATGATGATGATGATGATGATGATGATGATGATGATGATGATGATGATGATGATGATGATGATGATGATGATGATGATGATGATGATGATGATGATGATGATGATGATGATGATGATGATGATGATGATGATGATGATGATGATGATGATGATGATGATGATGATGATGATGATGATGATGATGATGATGATGATGATGATGATGATGATGATGATGATGATGATGATGATGATGATGATGATGATGATGATGATGATGATGATGATGATGATGATGATGATGATGATGATGATGATGATGATGATGATGATGATGTTGCTGATGATGATGTTGCAGATGATGATGTTGCTGATGATGATGTTGTTGATGATGTTGCTGATGATGTTGCTGATGATGTTGCTGATGATGTTGCTGATGATGTTGATGATGATGTTGATGATGATGTTGATGATGATGTTGATGATGATGTTGATGATGATGTTGCTGATGATGTTGCTGATGATGTTGCTGATGATGTTGCTGATGATGTTGCTGATGATGTTGCTGATGATGTTGCTGGTGATGTTGCTGATGATGTTGCTGATGATGTTGCTGATGATGACGTGAGACGGTGTGGTATGCCCGGAGGCGGTGTTGTATGCCCGGAGGCGGTGTTGTATGCCCGGAGGCGGTGTGGTATGCCCGGAGGCGGTGTTGTATGCCCGGAGGCGGTGTTGTATGCCCTGAGGCGGTCTGGTATGCCCGGAGGCGGTGTAGTATGCCCGGAGGCGGTTTTGTATGCCCGGAGGCGGTGTGGTATGCCCGGAGGCGGTGCAGTATGCCCGGAGGCGGTGTTGTATGCCCGGAGGCGGTGTGGTATGCCCGGAGGCGGTGTAGTATGCCCGGAGGCGGTGTTGTATGCCCGGAGGCGGTGTGGTATGCCCGGAGGCGGTGTAGTATACCCGGAGGCGGTGTTGTATGCCCGGAGGCGGTGTGGTATGCCCGGAGGCGGTACAACACCGCCTCCGGGCATGATGATGATAATGATGATGATGATGATGATGATGATGATGATGATGATGATGATGATGATGATGATGATGATGATGATGATGATGATGATGATGATGATGATGATGATGATGATGATGATGATGATGATGATGATGATGATGATGATGATGATGATGATGATGATGATGATGATGATGATGATGATGATGATGATGATGATGATGATGATGATGATGATGATGATGATGATGATGATGATGATGATGATGATGATGATGATGATGATGATGATGATGATGATGATGATGATGATGATGATGATGTTGCTGATGATGATGTTGCTGATGATGATGTTGCTGATGATGATGTTGTTGATGATGTTGCTGATGATGTTGCTGATGATGTTGCTGATGATGTTGCTGATGATGTTGATGATGATGTTGATGATGATGTTGATGATGATGTTGATGATGATGTTGATGATGATGTTGATGATGATGTTGCTGATGATGTTACTGATGATGTTGCTGATGATGTTGCTGATGATGTTGCTGGTGATGTTGCTGATGATGTTGCTGATGATGTTGCTGATGATGACGTGAGACGGTGTGGTATGCCCGGAGGCGGTGTTGTATGCCCGGAGGCGGTGTTGTATGCCCGGAGGCGGTGTGGTATGCCCGGAGGCGGTGTTGTATGCCCGGAGGCGGTGTTGTATGCCCGGAGGCGGTGTGGTATGCCCGGAGGCGGTGTTGTATGCCCGGAGGCGGTGTTGTATGCCCTGAGGCGGTCTGGTATGCCCGGAGGCGGTGTAGTATGCCCGGAGGCGGTGTTGTATGCCCGGAGGCGGTGTGGTATGCCCGGAGGCGGTGCAGTATGCCCGGAGGCGGTGTTGTATGCCCGGAGGGGGTGTTGTATGCCCGGAGGCGGTGTAGTATGCCCGGAGGCGGTGTTGTATGCCCGGAGGCGGTGTGGTATGCCCGGAAGCGGTGTAGTATGCCCGGAGGCGGTGTTGTATGCCCGGAGGAGGTGTGGTATGCCCGGAGGCGGTACAACACCGCCTCCGGGCATGATGATGATAATGATGATGATGATGATGATGATGATGATGATGATGATGATGATGATGATGATGATGATGATGATGATGATGATGATGATGATGATGATGATGATGATGATGATGATGATGATGATGATGTTGCTGATGATGATGTTGCTGATGATGATGTTGCTGATGATGATGTTGTTGATGATGTTGCTGATGATGTTGCTGATGATGTTGCTGATGATGTTGCTGATGATGTTGATGATGAAGTTGCTGATGATGTTGATGATGATGTTGATGATGATGTTGATGATGATGTTGATGATGATGTTGATGATGATGTTGATGATGATGTTGATGATGATGTTGATGATGATGTTGATGATGATGTTGATGATGATGTTGATGATGATGTTGATGTTGATGATGATGTTAATGATGATGTTGATGATGATGTTGATGATGATGTTGCTGATGATGTTGCTGATGATGTTGCTGATGATGTTGCTGGTGATGTTGCTGATGATGTTGCTGATGATGTTGCTGATGATGTTGCTGATGATGACGTGAGACGGTGTGGTATGCCCGTTTGCGGTGTTGTATGCCCGGAGGCGGTGTTGCATGCCCGGAGGCGGTGTGGTATGCCCGGAGGCGGTGTTGTATGCCCGGAGGCGGTGTTGTATGCCCGGAGGCGGTGTAGTATGCCCGGAGGCGGTGTAGTATGCCCGGAGGCGGTGTTGTATGCCCGGAAGCGGTGTGGTATGCCCGGAGGCGGTGTAGTATGCCCGGAGGCGGTGTTGTATGCCCGGAGGCGGTGTGGTATGCCCGGAGGCGGTACAACACCGCCTCCGGGCATGATGATGATAATGATGATGATGATGATGATGATGATGATGATGATGATGATGATGATGATGATGATGATGATGATGATGATGATGATGATGATGATGATGATGATGATGATGATGATGATGATGATGATGATGATGATGATGATGATGATGATGATGATGATGATGATGTTGCTGATGATGACGTGAGACGGTGTGGTATGCCCGGAGGCGGTGTTGTATGCCCGGAGGCGGTGTTGTATGCCCGGAGGCGGTGTGGTATGCCCGGAGGCGGTGTTGTATGCCCGGAGGCGGTGTTGTATGCCCGGAGGCGGTGTGGTATGCCCGGAGGCGGTGTTGTATGCCCGGAGGCGGTGTTGTATGCCCTGAGGCGGTCTGGTATGCCCGGAGGCGGTGTAGTATGCCCGGAGGCGGTGTTGTATGCCCGGAGGCGGTGTGGTATGCCCGGAGGCGGTGCAGTATGCCCGGAGGCGGTGTTGTATGCCCGGAGGCGGTGTGGTATGCCCGGAGGCGGTGTAGTATGCCCGGAGGCGGTGTTGTATGCCCGGAGGCGGTGTGGTATGCCCGGAGGCGGTGTAGTATACCCGGAGGCGGTGTTGTATGCCCGGAGGCGGTGTGGTATGCCCGGAGGCGGTACAACACCGCCTCCGGGCATGATGATGATAATGATGATGATGATGATGATGATGATGATGATGATGATGATGATGATGATGATGATGATGATGATGATGATGATGATGATGATGATGATGATGATGATGATGATGATGATGATGATGATGATGATGATGATGATGATGATGATGATGATGATGATGATGATGATGATGATGATGATGATGATGATGATGATGATGATGATGATGATGATGATGATGATGATGTTACTGATGATGATGTTGCTGATGATGATGTTGCTGATGATGATGTTGTTGATGATGTTGCTGATGATGTTGCTGATGATGTTGCTGATGATGTTGCTGATGATGTTGATGATGATGTTGATGATGATGTTGATGATGATGTTGATGATGATGTTGATGATGATGTTGCTGATGATGTTGCTGATGATGTTGCTGATGATGTTGCTGATGATGTTGCTGATGATGTTGCTGGTGATGTTGCTGATGATGTTGCTGATGATGTTGCTGATGATGACGTGAGACGGTGTGGTATGTCCGGAGGCGGTGTTGTATGCCCGGAGGCGGTGTTGTATGCCCGGAGGCGGTGTGGTATGCCCGGAGGCGGTGTTGTATGCCCGGAGGCGGTGTTGTATGCCCGGAGGCGGTGTGGTATGCCCGGAGGCGGTGTTGTATGCCCGGAGGCAGTGTTGTATGCCCTGAGGCGGTCTGGTATGCCCGGAGGCGGTGTAGTATGCCCGGAGGCGGTGTTGTATGCCCGGAGGCGGTGTGGTATGCCCGGAGGCGGTGCAGTATGCCCGGAGGCGGTGTTGTATGCCCGGAGGCGGTGTGGTATGCCCGGAGGCGGTGTAGTATGCCCGGAGGCGGTGTTGTATGCCCGGAGGCGGTGTGGTATGCCCGGAGGCGGTGTAGTATGCCCGGAGGCGGTGTTGTATGCCCGGAGGCGGTGTGGTATGCCCGGAGGCGGTACAACACCGCCTCCGGGCATGATGATGATAATGATGATGATGATGATGATGATGATGATGATGATGATGATGATGATGATGATGATGATGATGATGATGATGATGATGATGATGATGATGATGATGATGATGATGATGATGATGATGTTGCTGATGATGATGTTGCTGATGATGATGTTGTTGATGATGTTGCTGATGATGTTGCTGATGATGTTGCTGATGATGTTGCTGATGATGTTGATGATGATGTTGATGATGATGTTGATGATGATGTTGATGATGATGTTGATGATGATGTTGCTGATGATGTTGCTGATGATGTTACTGATGATGTTGCTGATGATGTTGCTGATGATGTTGCTGGTGATGTTGCTGATGATGTTGCTGATGATGTTGCTGATGATGACGTGAGACGGTGTGGTATGCCCGGAGGCGGTGTTGTATGCCCGGAGGCGGTGTTGTATGCCCGGAGGCGGTGTGGTATGCCCGGAGGCGGTGTTGTATGCCCGGAGGCGGTGTTGTATGCCCGGAGGCGGTGTGGTATGCCCGGAGGAGGTGTTGTATGCCCGGAGGCGGTGTTGTATGCCCTGAGGCGGTCTGGTATGCCCGGAGGCGGTGTAGTATGCCCGGAGGCGGTGTTGTATGCCCGGAGGCGGTGTGGTATGCCCGGAGGCGGTGCAGTATGCCCGGAGGCGGTGTTGTATGCCCGGAGGGGGTGTTGTATGCCCGGAGGCGGTGTAGTATGCCCGGAGGTGGTGTTGTATGCCCGGAGGCGGTGTGGTATGCCCGGAAGCGGTGTAGTATGCCCGGAGGCGGTGTTGTATGCCCGGAGGAGGTGTGGTATGCCCGGAGGCGGTACAACACCGCCTCCGGGCATGATGATGATAATGATGATGATGATGATGATGATGATGATGATGATGATGATGATGATGATGATGATGATGATGATGATGATGATGATGATGATGATGATGATGATGATGATGATGATGATGATGATGATGATGATGATGATGATGATGATGATGATGATGATGATGATGATGATGATGATGATGATGATGATGATGATGATGATGATGATGTTGCTGATGATGATGTTGCTGATGATGATGTTGCTGATGATGATGTTGTTGATGATGTTGCTGATGATGTTGCTGATGATGTTGCTGATGATGTTGATGATGATGTTGATGATGATGTTGATGATGATGTTGATGATGATGTTGATGATGATGTTGCTGATGATGTTGCTGATGATGTTGCTGATGATGTTGCTGATGATGTTGCTGATGATGTTGCTGGTGATGTTGCTGATGATGTTGCTGATGATGTTGCTGATGATGACGTGAGACGGTGTGGTATGCCCGGAGGCGGTGTTGTATGCCCGGAGGCGGTGT
>JAXIVJ010003667.1:15000-17500 GCA_036785665.1 Chirona hameri | reverse complement strand
TATGCCCGGAGGCGGTGTGGTATGCCCGGAGGCGGTGTTGTATGTCCGGAGGCGGTGTTGTATGCCCTGAGGCGGTCTGGTATGCCCGGAGGCGATGTAGTATGCCCGGAGGCGGTGTTGTATGCCCGGAGGCGGTGTGGTATGCCCGGAGGCGGTGCAGTATGCCCGGAGGCGGTGTTGTATGCCCGGAGGCGGTGTTGTATGCCCGGAGGCGGTGTGGTATGCCCGGAGGCGGTGTTGTATGCCCGGAGGCGGTGTTGTATGCCCTGAGGCGGTCTGGTATGCCCGGAGGCGGTGTAGTATGCCCGGAGGCGGTGTTGTATGCCCGGAGGCGGTGTGGTATGCCCGGAGGCGGTGCAGTATGCCCGGAGGCGGTGTTGTATGCCCGGAGGCGGTGTGGTATGCCCGGAGGCGGTGTAGTATGCCCGGAGGCGGTGTTGTATGCCCGGAGGCGGTGTGGTATGCCCGGAGGCGGTGTAGTATACCCGGAGGCGGTGTTGTATGCCCGGAGGCGGTGTGGTATGCCCGGAGGCGGTACAACACCGCCTCCGGGCATGATGATGATAATGATGATGATGATGATGATGATGATGATGATGATGATGATGATGATGATGATGATGATGATGATGATGATGATGATGATGATGATGATGATGATGATGATGATGATGATGATGATGATGATGATGATGATGATGATGATGATGATGATGATGATGATGATGATGATGATGATGATGATGATGATGATGATGATGATGATGATGATGATGATGATGATGATGTTACTGATGATGATGTTGCTGATGATGATGTTGCTGATGATGATGTTGTTGATGATGTTGCTGATGATGTTGCTGATGATGTTGCTGATGATGTTGCTGATGATGTTGATGATGATGTTGATGATGATGTTGATGATGATGTTGATGATGATGTTGATGATGATGTTGCTGATGATGTTGCTGATGATGTTGCTGATGATGTTGCTGATGATGTTGCTGATGATGTTGCTGGTGATGTTGCTGATGATGTTGCTGATGATGTTGCTGATGATGACGTGAGACGGTGTGGTATGTCCGGAGGCGGTGTTGTATGCCCGGAGGCGGTGTTGTATGCCCGGAGGCGGTGTGGTATGCCCGGAGGCGGTGTTGTATGCCCGGAGGCGGTGTTGTATGCCCGGAGGCGGTGTGGTATGCCCGGAGGCGGTGTTGTATGCCCGGAGGCAGTGTTGTATGCCCTGAGGCGGTCTGGTATGCCCGGAGGCGGTGTAGTATGCCCGGAGGCGGTGTTGTATGCCCGGAGGCGGTGTGGTATGCCCGGAGGCGGTGCAGTATGCCCGGAGGCGGTGTTGTATGCCCGGAGGCGGTGTGGTATGCCCGGAGGCGGTGTAGTATGCCCGGAGGCGGTGTTGTATGCCCGGAGGCGGTGTGGTATGCCCGGAGGCGGTGTAGTATGCCCGGAGGCGGTGTTGTATGCCCGGAGGCGGTGTGGTATGCCCGGAGGCGGTACAACACCGCCTCCGGGCATGATGATGATAATGATGATGATGATGATGATGATGATGATGATGATGATGATGATGATGATGATGATGATGATGATGATGATGATGATGATGATGATGATGATGATGATGATGATGATGATGATGTTGCTGATGATGATGTTGCTGATGATGATGTTGTTGATGATGTTGCTGATGATGTTGCTGATGATGTTGCTGATGATGTTGCTGATGATGTTGATGATGATGTTGATGATGATGTTGATGATGATGTTGATGATGATGTTGATGATGATGTTGCTGATGATGTTGCTGATGATGTTACTGATGATGTTGCTGATGATGTTGCTGATGATGTTGCTGGTGATGTTGCTGATGATGTTGCTGATGATGTTGCTGATGATGACGTGAGACGGTGTGGTATGCCCGGAGGCGGTGTTGTATGCCCGGAGGCGGTGTTGTATGCCCGGAGGCGGTGTGGTATGCCCGGAGGCGGTGTTGTATGCCCGGAGGCGGTGTTGTATGCCCGGAGGCGGTGTGGTATGCCCGGAGGAGGTGTTGTATGCCCGGAGGCGGTGTTGTATGCCCTGAGGCGGTCTGGTATGCCCGGAGGCGGTGTAGTATGCCCGGAGGCGGTGTTGTATGCCCGGAGGCGGTGTGGTATGCCCGGAGGCGGTGCAGTATGCCCGGAGGCGGTGTTGTATGCCCGGAGGGGGTGTTGTATGCCCGGAGGCGGTGTAGTATGCCCGGAGGTGGTGTTGTATGCCCGGAGGCGGTGTGGTATGCCCGGAAGCGGTGTAGTATGCCCGGAGGCGGTGTTGTATGCCCGGAGGAGGTGTGGTATGCCCGGAGGCGGTACAACACCGCCTCCGGGCATGATGATGATAATGATGATGATGATGATGATGATGATGATGATGATGATGATGATGATGATGATGATGATGATGATGATGATGATGATGATGATGATGATGATGATGATGATGA
>JAXIVJ010003667.1:7500-10000 GCA_036785665.1 Chirona hameri | reverse complement strand
ATGATTGTTGCTGGTGATGTTGCTGATGATGTTGCTGATGATGTTGCTGATGATGACGTGAGGACGGTGTGGTATGCCCGGAGGCGGTGTTGTATGCCCGGAGGCGGTGTTGTATGCCCGGAGGCGGTGTGGTATGCCCGGAGGCGGTGTTGTATGCCTGGAGGCGGTGTTGTATGCCCGGAGGGCGGGTGTGGTATGCCCGGAGGCGGTGTTGTATGCCCGGAGGCGGTGTTGTATGCCCGGAGGCGGTGTGGTATGCCCGGAGGCGGTGTTGTATGCCCCGGAGGCGGGTGTTGTATGCCCGGAGGCGGTGTGGTATGCCCGGAGGCGGTGTTGTATGTATGTCCGGAGGCGGTGTTGTATGCCCTGAGGCGGTCTGGTATGCCCGGAGGCGATGTAGTATGCCCGGAGGCGGTGTGTGTATGCCCGGAGGCGGTGTGGTATGCCCGGAGGCGGTGCAGTATGCCCGGAGGCGGTGTTGTATGCCCGGAGGCGGTGTTGTATGCCCGGAGGCGGTGTTGGTATGCCCGGGAGGCGGTGTTGTATGCCCGGAGGCGGTGTTGTATGCCCTGAGGCGGTCTGGTATGCCCGGAGGCGGTGTAGTATGCCCGGAGGCGGTGTTGTATGCCCGGAGGCGGGTGTGGTATGCCCGGAGGCGGTGCAGTATGCCCGGAGGCGGTGTTGTATGCCCGGAGGCGGTGTGGTATGCCCGGAGGCGGTGTAGTATGCCCGGAGGCGGTGTTGTATGCCCGGGAGGCGGTGTGTGGTTATGCCCGGAGCGCGGTGTAGTATACCCGGAGGCGGTGTTGTATGCCCGGAGGCGGTGTGGTATGCCCGGAGGCGGTACAACACCTGCCTCCGGGCATGATGATGATAATGATGATGATGAGATGATGATGATGATGATGATGATGATGATGATGATGATGATGATGATGATGAGATGATGATGATGATGATGATGATGATGATGATGATGATGATTGATGATGATGATGATGATGATGATGATGATGATGATGATTGATGATGATGATGATGATGATGATGATGATGATGATGATGATGATGATGATGATGATGATGATGATGATGATGATGATGTTACTGATTGATGATGTTGCTGATGATGATGTTGCTGATGATGATGTTGTTGATGATGTTGCTGATGATGTTGCTGATGATGTTGCTGATGATGTGCTGATGATGTTGATGATGATGTTGATGATGATGTTGATGATGATGTTGATGATGATGTTGATGATGATGTTGCTGATGATGTTGCTGATGATGTTGCTGATGATGTTGCTGATGATGTTGCTGATGATGTTGCTGGTGATGTTGCTGATGAATGATGTTGCTGATGATGTTGCTGATGATGACGTGAGACGGTGTGGTATGTCCGGAGGCGGTGTTGTAGTGCCCGGAGGCGGTGTTGTATGCCCGGAGGCGGTGTGGTATGCCCGGAGGCGGTGTTGTATGCCCGGAGGCGGTGTTGTATGCCCGGAGGCAGGTGTGGTATGCCCGGAGGCGGTGTTGTATGCCCGGAGGCAGTGTTGTATGCCCTGAGGCGGTCTGGTATGCCCCGGAGGCGGTGTAGTATGCCCGGAGGCGGTGTTGTATGCCCGGAGGCGGTGTGGTATGCCCGGAGGCGGTGCAGTATGCCCGGAGGCGGTGTTGTATGCCCGGAGGCGGTGTGGTATGCCCGGAGGCGGTGTAGTATGCCCGGAGGCGGTGTTGTATGCCCGGAGGCGGTGTGGTATGCCCGGAGGCGGTGTTAGTATGCCCCGGAGGCGGTGGTTGTATGCCCGGAGGCGGTGTGGTATGCCCGGAGGCGGTACAACACCGCCTCCGGGCATGATGATGATAATGATGATGATGATGATGAATGATGATGATGATGATGATGATGATGATGATGATGATGATGATGATGGAAGATGATGATGATGATGATGATGATGATGATGATGATGATGATGTTGCTGATGATGATGTTGCTGATGATGATGTTGTTGATGATGTTGCTGATGATGTTTGCTGATGATGTTGCTGATGATGTTGCTGATGATGTTGATGATGATGTGATGATGATGTTGATGATGATGTTGATGATGATGTTGATGATGATGTTGCTGATGATGTTGCTGATGATGTTACTGATGATGTTGCTGATGATGTTGCTGATGATGTTGCTGGTGATGTTGCTGATGATGTTGCTGATGATGTTGCTGATGATGACGTGAGACGGTGTGGTATGCCCCGGAGGCGGTGTTGTATGCCCGGAGGCGGTGTTGTATGCCCGGAGGCGGTGTGGTATGCCCGGAGGCGGTGTTGTATGCCCGGAGGCGGTGTTGTATGCCCGGAGGCGGTGTGGTATGCCCGGAGGAGGTGTTGTATGCCCGGAGGCGGTGTTGTATGCCCCTGAGGCGGTCTGGTATGCCCGGAGGCGGTGTAGTATGCCCGGAGGCGGTGTTGTATGCCCGGAGGCGGTGTGGTA
>JAXIVJ010003666.1:0-91481 GCA_036785665.1 Chirona hameri | reverse complement strand
AGGGCCCATGCCCCCCCCCCCCCCCCCCCCCCAGGTCCTGAAACTATGATTTGGCCCCCAAAGCGGACGGCTGACGGCCCGCTCTACCCCCCCCCCCCATACGCTACTGGATTTCCCCCCTCCCCCCCAAAAAAAAACACAGCTAGATCCGTCCTTGCTAAAAAAAAAACTAGTTTGAACTCGTACCTGATAACACCAATCGGGAACGGACCGCCTGTCCCGGCCCTTCCGCACCGCTGCTCCTGTTGTACCTGATAACACCAATCGGGAACGGACCGCCTGTCCCGGCCCTTCCGCATCGCTGCTCCTGGTACCCATGCTCAACACCCGCTCCTGAGCTGAAACCGGCCAGTTGCAGATCCAGAACGGGAGTTGGGGGGGTAAATTCCCAAAAGTCTCACACAATTCTGAAAACGCATCGGATTTCGCTCGCTTATGCATTGATAGCTGGTTTAAAGCAAACTTTCCTGAGTAAAAGTTGCTTAGATTGTCTTCTATATCAGGAAATGTGTCGATTTTGCCAGTCCTTCCCGCTGCCGATGGCGTATACTGTATGACATATTGTTATTATTTGCATCGATCACCTATAAACACATTACACAGTGCTGGTTACTGCTGACTTCATCAGCCGGCTGGTCGCCGCTCCAGTTGCTCTCATTGGCCGTGTTGTAAACGGTGCGCCACAGACCCCGACCCCAGTGTCGGTCACGTCGATCTGCACACCACCGCCGCTGCCTTGGTCCTGGACGAGACGAGGTACTCCTATATGGGGCACAGCCGGAAGAGCCGAGCCCACGGCCGCACACGGACAGTGCGGAACGAGTGTTTGCGGCAGGGTTGAACGTGGTGCGCGTCAGCGTCTGGTACGAGGCTCGTCGGCGTCTGGTACGAGGCTCAGTCAGGTAGTTCGTAGGCCCGAGAAGGCCACGGGAACTTATGCCAAAAGAATGCACCGTGGACTACAGTCGCTGACGCTGTGACTGCGACGTCGGTGTGCCGAGTGGTGGTGCTCGGCTATGACTGCGGAGTCGAAGGGGCAGCGGAACGGTGCTAGAGAGAGTCCGCACCTGCAGGGCGGTCGTGGTGTAGTGGGTAGATCACTGGCATGGTGATCAGAAGGTCCCAAGTTCGAGCCACTCCACTCCCACGAACGTAACCCACGTATGGATGTTCATGTCCGAATGCCTAAATAAATCAGAGCGGTGGCACGTAAAGCCCCAATTTTTTTTTTAAAGAGTCCACACCTGGCCGCCGACAGAAGGACGCCGCGGATCTCGAGAACGGGTTGACGTTTATATTCCCATGTTTGCATGTCCCATGTTTGCAACACAGCATATGGACCTATTGTTTCGAAAGTGCATATTATCGAGAAAGATTCGGGCAGCAGATAGCCGAAGTTTCATTCGAATATCGACAATTCGATTGACGCTATAGTAAAAATAGGTACACTAAGGTGGTCGAAAAGGAACAAATGTCAGCCAAGCGCGGGGTAAGTATTTTGCTTCCATCATCAGATCGTGCTATTGTTGTTTGCAATGTTACGAGAATACGAGGATACGAAGATTTCTAGTATGAAGATAGTATTCAAAATAACCCAAGTAAATAGTGAAATTGGATCTCGGTACTCGGGTGACGTCTTACATTATATAAATTGAAGAGCACACAGGTCTTACAAACCATATTAACCCATATTATAACAAATTATGTTTTCTCTCAAAAACCATCAGGGTCCTACGAATAGTCCTGATAAAAAGTGAAAACTTAGACGGGCCAAAATTCATGTGTGCTGTGGGTTTCTGCCTTTTAAAGTGGCAGCTCCAATGATAACAACCGATTTGAGCAGCTGTTATAGGAAAGTGTAGGGTTTCGAGCGTAGTGCAAAACTGGCGAAGATACCAAACTACATCCATTGTGTTTCCACCACGTGAGTGGAGTATTTATACTGCATCTTCTTTCTTTGCTTGGATTTTTAAAACACGCTGTTATCGGTCCGTTTGTTTGGTATTTAACCGAAACGTCACAGAATCTCCAAAGATTCCGCACTTGTAGGGAACAGCAATTGTAGGGAAGGGCGATATTGTCTGTGATCTTCATGAAACACACAAGTACTTGCTTTTGAATTTTTGTGAAACTTCCAACTTTGAATTAGGGAAGAATTGTATTCATTCTTAAATTTAGATCACACCAAATTTATCCTAACATAGCGGTAGCGAAAGAAATTGTTGCAAACAAATACAGAGGTCTTTCTTTTCCTTTAAACGTCTTAATATTATGTTTTAGGTACGTACAACGTGAAGTTAAGACGCACGACGTCGACATATATTGCCCTCCCCGTAGCTCCTTTGGTGAGCGCGCCCGCTCGATCCTCCCATCACCCTCGCAGACTGGGATTGATTTAGTCATTAATGGTTTGCGTCCCGAATCGTGTTACTTGTCTTTGACTGGAATGACCTAAGGTCGGTGTCAGCAGACGCGGTCAGAAAGGGTCGATGGGCGGGGCGGACCTGCAAGTGCAGCTATATATATAATGCGATACATTTGTTTATTTCAATCAAAAATCGGCAATTTGCAACACAGTCAAACCATTCAATAACCAGCAGCAAAATCTGGCCAGTGGCGGACGGTGGGTGGGGCAATTGCCCCCCCCCCCTTACGGGTCACAGGGGGCCCCGCCGAGATTGGCCCAGATACCATTTGCATTAGCTAAATGGCTTTCAAAAAGTCCCAGAGGAGCCCTCAAACCAGACAAGGGTCACTCTGGTGCATGTCAAGGGCCCTCAGAGACACTGAAGGGCTTTCGAAGCAGGCCCAGGGGGCCTCTTGGGCATGTCCAGGGGCCCATTGAGCCCACCGATGGGCCCAAAAACTGCCCAGGGGCCTCTCGAGCATGTCCAGGGGCCCCATTGAGCCCACTTAAGGGCGCAAAACATGCCCAGGGACCTTTAGAGCATGCCCTGGGGCCCATTGAGCCCACTCGGGGGCCCACAAAACCTGCCCAGGGGCCTCTAGAGCATGTCCACTTGTCCAGGGGCCAATTGAGCCCACCTACGGCCTAACAAACCTGCCCAGTGGCCTCTCGAGCATGTCCATGGGCCCATTGATTATGTTCAGGGGCCTCTCGAGCTGGCCAGGGGCCCATTATAGTCTGTTTTGGGGCCTCTTGAACCTGCCCAGGGGCCCATTATAGTTTTCCCAGAGGCCCATCGAGTCTGTTCAGGGGCCTCTCGAACCTGCCCAGGGGCCATTCGAGCCTGCACAGAGGCCTCTCGAGCTTGCCCAGGGGCCCATTGAGTCTGTTCAGGGACCTCTCGAACCTGCCCAAGGGCCTCTCGAGCTCGCCCAGGGGCCCATTGAGTCTGTTCAAGGGCCTCTTGAACCTGCCTAGGGGCCATTAGAGTTTGTTCAGGGGCCTCTCGAGTTTCCCCAATGGTCCATTGATCCTGTTCAGGGGCCTCTCGAACCTGCCCAGGGGCTATTAGAGTCTGACCAGGGGCCTCTCGGCTTGCCAAGGGGCCCTTGAGTCTGTTCAGGGCCCTCTCGAGCTTATCCAGAGGGCCATTAAGTCTGTGAACGGGGCCCTCGAGCCTGCACAGGGGTTGCTAGCCGTCGCCTGGAGCGCCTGCTATAGCTGGAGCGCCTGCTAGTCGTGGTCGGCGCAGTCATAATGAGCGGTAATGTGCTGTACTCGGACCCACCTGGTGCAATGTTTTCTTAGGTTTAAAAATGGTAATTTGATAAGTCTGATGCGTTTTTGAATTCGGGGGGGGGGGGTGGTAGTACAAAACAATTTAACCATTTTCCTCTCAGGAGAGTGTGTGCTGCAATATTTGTCAGCCAGGGGCGTCGCCGACGGAAGGGTCGGGGGAGGTCTGGTCAAACTCCCTCACTTTTAGAAGGTGGGGAAGGGGGGGGGGTCGACCCCCCACCTTTTGCGGGAAAAATTAGCAATTTATCGTAAAAATTGCCTTTGCAGTGCAGTCAAAATCTAGCTATCCTACCTGGATTTTGTCAAAAACTGGAAAATTTCGCGCCGCTTCGCGGCATGACATAAGTTTCGCAATTGCTTATACAAATTTGGAAAATGGGGAAAAGAATTTCATTAAGTGTCTGGCAGAGGCTCTCCTTGGCGGGAATTGCTGGTCCCAGTGCCCATTCCCTTTATAAAATATTCACTTTTAAGTTTCAAGCAGGCTACATGTTTAGCTAGTTTGCCGAGTTCCGAAAAAGGCGACGCGAACGCAAAGACGAGGAGATCGGCACCCGGAAGCTGCTCCAGCGGTGCACAATTTGCTGGACCGAAGAGCTACTAGTGGAAACAGGCCAGGACCATCTCATCAAGCCATCTCACCTCGCGGTCTGGTTCCAATATTAACATTTCGTTTTCCAGGACGTAAAATTAACATTTTCACGCCGCTTCGCTGCGTCACATCGGTAGTCATCGTCATAACGAAGCCATAGTCATCATCATCGGTTCGTCGGAACGCTGAATTGAATGAATAGCATTTTTAGCTTATTATCCGATCTATAAGGCCCACCGCCTATATTTCTGGGTTTTATCAGGCAAAACCGTAAAAATTTCGCGCCGCTTCGCGGCGCTAACTAACAAGTACATACCTACCTACTATAACATGAAGATCCATATAAAAAAATGCTGCAAAGGCTTAAATACACGTATCAAAACGAGGGTACATTTTTCGTCATTTCAGCCGCCCCCACACTCAAAAGCCGACCCCCACCTGTTGTCAGGTAAGATATGTTTTTTAAAGGGATTATACGGGTTTCCGTCCTGAAGGTAAATGCACTCTTTTGCAGTTTTATGAGCTTTAAACACGGTTAAGACATATAACAGGGACCTCAATGCTCATTTAGTCCATTATTTCAGAAATTATCAGCGTTAAAACTTGGGCGTTTTTCGAGACTAGTATCAGATAACGAGTACTTGATCAGCACTACTGCCCACCACTTTTAGCTTAAGATCAATTTTAGATTTTTGAATTATCTGCAAGTCCTACACTGGATCACAAAATTATTATGCAAATCAAAACTGACGGGACTTTGTATTACTACACACTGTTCGTTGAGGTTTTGTGTTTTTGTGGTTTTCTTTTCTCTGGCCTTTAGCTTTGAGAATTTGGTGGTGGCGTATTAATTTTTTGGCATGAAAATTCATGAAAAATATAAAATTTTATGGGAAAACTAGGTAACTGCTGCTGTCGTTGGAACAAAACAAGTTTATTTTCTTTCAAATATTGCTTATTTTACCGGAAATATGCCATACGTGAGGTGTTTTTATTAGCATAAAAGAGATGGCTGGCTCTGCCTCAGCCGGTCCTGCAGAAAATACGCGGTGGCATCACCGCGCACTTTGGAATGTCCAACGTGCAGAAGAGGTCATTTCCAGAAAAATGTGGCTACCGTGGGACTTCTACCACCTTTATAAGTACGTTTTACTATGTAACTCAATTATTCTGGGAAAAACCCGTATAATCCCTTTAAGATATGTTGAGATATGCGCCACTAATGTCGCAGTGTTCATCTGTGTGATCAGCTGACGGGTCAAGGTCGTGGTGGTGGCATGGTTGACTGAAGCGACACTAGCGACATCTATCGAGAGAACGGTGAAGCAGAAGTTCAGAATAGTAATAGTGTCATGGGAAAATCGAAGAGAAAGAACACGAGCCCGTTGATGCATGATGTCGCCAAGAACAGACGGACAGGTGAAGATGTGGAAGACGATGTGGAATTTCTGGGAGCAAACAGCACAGCGCAGTCAGGCTCTGATGATGCAATGATTGCTGATCTGAAGAAATTCATCAGGCTCGAAAATCAGGAAAGCCGAACAAATATTACAAAGGAAATTAAACGGTGCAACGAAGAGAGAATTGTCGTGCTGGGAAATTACTTGCCTTTTGCCCTTACAGTAAATGAAACGCTGAGTAAACGTCTCACAGTGGTTGAAAAGCGTGCTGAGCAGGCTGAGCAGGATTTCCTCGATTGTGCCAAGCGCATTTGTGCTATGGAGGATGAGCTGGACAACATGCACCAGAGCAAGTTGCTGGATTGGCTGATCTTCTCCGGACCCGCCATTCCTCGCCGGCCTCGGGACGGTAGGGGAGAAGACACGCCACGGCTGCTGGTAGCCATGCTGGAGCAACTGATGGACTTCCAAGTGGACATGAGCCAGGTCAGCGAAGTTCACAGGGAGGAGAGGCAACTAAGAGTGCGGTTTACGGCATCCAAGCCTGGATCGGACAGGGACATTCTGTTCCGAAACAAAACAAAGCTGCGTGGGACCGGGCTGTACATCAGGGAGAGCCTGACGCCCAAGAGACTGGCAGTGTTCAACGAGCTCGCAGCTAAGAAGAGGGAGGGAAAAATCGTCACCACCTTCACCAGGAGCGGCACAGTCTTTGCCGTGGTGAACCAAGGTGAACGTCCACGCCCAGTGCGCAGTGACGAGGCTCTGCAGCGACTGCACGGCCTCCTGGCGGATGCCGACAACACAGCTTCGGCGGTGGGGCCACCACACAGCGAGGTAGCGACGTCGAGGCCAACGGACCAGGGAAGGCAGGACCGTCATTCAGTAACTTCGACGTCGCTGGCTTCCCGAGACGCAGGGATGCCCACCCTGAGCAACGCTGGCTCCCCCATGGAGGCTGACAGCCACTCACAAGACGTCCACCTGGCGGCAGAACACGCAACCGGAGCTAGTGGCGGTGCCCGCGTCCGAAGTACTCCGTCAGAAGAGACGCCAGGGAGGTCGCCAGCGATGGCAACCAGAACAGCTGTCTCCTGCTCACCGGAGGAAGATGGCAGACAGCGACTCCACAACAAAGCTGGCGCAGACCGGTCCACTCGCCCAGATTCCACGCCGGTGGCTCAGGAGCAGGCTCCCAGCGGACGCGAGCTCATCAGAGAACCAGAGAGGCGTCCGGCCGCACCGATGGTCCGCCGAAATGGTGGTGGACCGACAGCGGATCTCCGCCGGCGACAGGGTGCGGACATCCGACAGTTCCTGTTTGCCCCGCGTGATCACAGTAAGTGTGATTAGGATGCCGCTCGCGCTCGTCACCACGTCACCACATCGCCGAGTCTTTTGGTCAACTTGCCTATTCAGTCCGACTGTCATTATCCAGTATGTGTATCTGTGTGTGTTACATCGCTATTCGTTTTTTGGTGGTTCGTTTTTCTTAAAGGTTGTGCGGTTTTTCCATTCTCGTACTGGTATTATATTCTGTTTTTGTTTTTAATATTGCACTGCATTATTTTGTTTATTTGTGTAGGAGCTTTGTCGGTCAGGTGATTACTGTGTTGTTTGTCAGTCAGGGACAAAGACATAGGAGCGTATATGAATATAGGATATTCCTTTTGATGGAAAATAGGTTGTGTTCGATATGCCCGGGGCTGGGAGCACAGTGTTTGACATCAGTAAATTATGGGGATTAGTAACTTTAAAATATGTTCGTTAAATTGCAGGGGACTGGGAGATTTAAAAAAGCGCAGGGACGTTTTTAACAAATTAAGAAGTGATGGTTATAATATAATTCTTCTTCAGGATGTACATTGTAAGACCGGCAAGGAGGATACGTTTAGGAATAGTTGGGGAAAAGATATTCTGATTGCGCCGTATACTCATAACGCCCGAGGTGTTGCAATATTGACGCATGGAGTAGACGCCGAACATAGTGACGTAATATCTGGCAAAGGGGGAAACTTTATTATAGTTAAAATTACAGTAAATAAAGTGTATCAGTTTATGTTGGTGAACATCTATGCACCGAACGAGGATGATCCCGCGTTTTTCAGCAACATAGACGGGTTAATTGGAGATTAGAGCGACCTGCCAATTATCATCGCCGGAGACTGGAATCTGGTAATCGATCAGGAGTTAGATACGTACGGATACCGGCGAAGGAATCATCCTAGAGCGAGGGGTAAAGTCCTGGAAATTTTGCACCAGAGAAATCTTGTAGATATTTATAGGGTACGTCACATGGACGAAAGACGATATACATGGCGTGTTATTAATCCTGATGTTAAACAGGCCAGACTCGACTTCTTTTTAATTTCGGAAGAGCTATGCGCGATGGCTGTTGATGTCGATATTGTACCCGGTTATAGAACTGATCATTCATTGATATGCTTAACGTTGAATTACGCGGAACAATCTAAAGGCAGAGGTCTGTTTAAGTTTAATTATTTTGTATTAAGAGATCAGGAGTTTTCCGCTTTAGTTAAGCAAACTATTAAAAATACAATTATAGATTACGCTCTGCCGGTGTATACATTTGACTTTGTGAAGTCAGTTATCGGAAGCGAGAGTCTAAGTGACTTGCAGTTCACCATAAGTGACTCGCTCTTGTTTGAAGTACTCATTTTGAACATAACAACTGAAACGATCACTTATAGCATCAGAAAAAGAAAACGATATAAAAGAGATGAGGAGGCATTGAATTATACGATAGCTCAGCTTGAACGGCAAATGAGCAGTAATTCTAGTGCTGAAACTGCTGAAGAGCTGGCTGAAAAGCAGAGCAATCTTGAAGAGCATAGGGAAATTCGGATGCGAGGAAATATTACACGGTCTAGAGTCAAATGGTTCGAGGAAGCAGAAAGGTCCACTAAATACTCTCTAAATCTTGAAAAACGCAACTATGTAAGTAAACTAATCCCCTGTTTACAGAAAGATGACGGTGAGATGATTCAGAACCAAAGCGAAATTCTAAAAACATTACAGCGGCATTTCAGTGAGGTGTTTCGTTCACATGACACTGAAGACAATCACACAGACTTCCTGAACTGCATAGAGCTTAACAAGCTTAGTAACGTAGATATTGCCAAGATGAAGGAACCATTGGCGCTTAAGGAGGTAGGACGGGCTCTTTATGCCATGAAAAATAATAAATCGCCTGGAAGTGATGGTTTTCCAGCGGAGTTTTATAAATATTTTTGGGAAGATATTAAGTTTATTGTCATGAGAATGTTGTCGTCTTGTTATGCATCAGGCGTTATGCCTCCATCATTACAGGAGGGTATTATAACGCTGATACCGAAAGGCGGAAAGCCAAGAAATCAAATTAATTCGTATCGTCCCATTACTCTCTTAAACACGAGCTACAAAATATTGTCGGGCAGTATTGCAAATAGGTATAAAAGAGTGATAGGAAAGCTAGTAGAACCGGCGCAGAGTGGATTTATCAAAGGTCGATTCATTGGCGATAATACGCGATTGACGAGTGATATAATGACATACCTGAAAGATGATAGAAGCTCCGGCGTCTTTTTGAGCCTGGACATCGAGGGGGCGTTTAATACAGTTAGCTGGAAATTCATTAACGCCGCCCTAGCTAAGTACAATTTACCATCGGAAATCATACGATGGTTCAACTTGATGAACGAGGGAACACACGCCAGAATTTTATATAATGGTCATTTATCTGCCAAAATAAAGCTGTTCAGGTCTTGTAGGCAGGGGGACCCAGTAAGTCCCTACATATTTCTGTTGGCTATTGAGTGCTTGCTGCACAAGTGAGGCAAAACAAAAATATCAAAGAAATCACAATAGATGGAGTGGAAAATAAAGTATCATGCTACGCGGATGACACGCTTGTCTTCATGGATGGTTCGGTAAATAGTTGCAGACGTCTTTTTCACGACCTGGGAATCTTTGCGAAGTTCTCCGGACTGCGTCCGAACATAGCAAAGACGCAGGCAATGTGGGTAGGGCGTGATGTAGAAAATATACCACCGCAAGTATGTGAAGAACTACCGATTCAGTGGACCAAGCAGATGAAAGTTCTGGGAATTATTTTTGAAAACAATTTCCAGAATGTGTGTAAAAATAATTTTGAGAATAAACTAGACGAAATGAAAGCGGTGATCAAAACTTGGCAGCGACGGCACCTCACCATTTATGGGAAAATCTGTGTGATTAAAAGTTTGCTCTTACCCAAACTGACACATCTTTTCTCGGCCTTGCCCAATCCGCCGCTTGAATTTATGCAAGCACTAAACGCTATTTTTTTCAAGTTTGTCTGGAACGGAAAACGAGACAAAATAAGCAGGAAGAGCCTTGTACAGCCGGTAGAAAATGGGGAAGCCGGTATGATGGACATCCACTTATATCTTAAATCATGGAAGGTGTCATGGGTTAGACGGCAGTTGCAATCAGACAACCAGTGGGCTAAACTCTTTGAAGGCAAAATAAGTCGGGGAGAGTGTATATGGGATAGAAATGATCTCTGAGAAACTTTGGCAGAAACATACACTTTAATCGTTTTTGGAGTGATGTGGTCGAAGCAGTGGCTGATTTTAAAGTAGCTTACGGCGAACATAACCTGGATGAGATGGCATCATGCAGCCTGTGGTATTCTGACTACAGTAAATATTACACCAGTAGGTTAAACTCGTGGCATTCTAAAGGGCTTCAATTTGTTAATGATTTGCTGAACACTGATGGCAATATTATGTCGTTTATAGAGGCGAAACTTCAATACGGGATAGCAGGTGTGCAATTTGATTACGATTGTCTGGTGTCTAGTCTTCCCAGGAGTTGGGGGATAGCAAACAATACTAAATTATTTGGGCCTCTGATAGACCCGTCTTTAGCGTGCATACTTTCGCAAACACATGGAGTTAAACATATTTATCGGAAAATGATAGAGAACCAAATACACAGAGAACATACACATAAATGGGAAAGCAAGTGGAACGAAACGTACATGAATGTTGCATGGAATGATGTGAATTGGAATAATATACTAGCAACAAGTTCAATGCGGTATCGTAGTATTCAGTATAAAATTATTACCAGGACACATGTAACATGTTACTCAACGTTTGCTGTATCGGATAGGAGTGGCGGAATCTAGCAATTGCAATCGGTGTCGGGGGGAAGAGGATAATATCGAGCATAAATTTTGGCATTGCCATTTTATGCAGACTTTTTGGAAAACAATTAAAGACTGGCTTGTAACGAATCATATTCTGGATACGGGGTCGGACTTTAGTGCCAAGACTGGTTTTCTAGGCCTCGGGACATCAACTTTTGTAAATCATGTAATTGTAGTCGCTAAGATGATTATTGCAAAAAGGGAGTATTTGAGCTTCAATGAGGTTATCAGGTGGCTCCGGGCTGATCGTGAACTGGAGCATATGGTTGCGCTGTGCAAGGATGATCAAAGAGAATTGAAAAAGAAATGGGATCATGCGACTATGGCAGTGCCATCTGCGTGGCGTAGGTCTAACACGTTTTGTTGCATAGTGTTTTGTATTATTGTTATTTAGTGTTCTCATCAAACAAAGAGAAGAAGAATGAACTGATCAAATACAGTTACGCATATGGCCCCCGCCCATAACCCATCCGGGCTAACCCGGGACCGGCCCTGGCACGAGTTGCAGGGTCGGTCGGCCCGCCGGTCGTCCGGGACACCGGCATGCTTATTGCCGACGTTTCGGACGCTCGGCCGGTGGACAGGAGCACCGCCTCGCGAAACGAACGCGTGTAACGTGAGGCGGTGCGGGCGGGGGCGGCGCCGCGCCGGTCTGGAGCGCCGGGGCGGTATCCTCCAGCCCTCCCCGGTCGGGGAAGTAACCCCCAGACCTCCCCGGAGCTGGGACGGTTTGCCGATGCTACTGGCACCGTCCCGGCTTGGCCAGGACTGGCCGCACACATAAGTGCCTAGTAGAGGGATAGTGTGGTAGTGTGCAGTGTGTGCAGTGTGCAGTGTGTGTGTACCGTGCTGTTTGCAAATACATGTACTTGATTAACAAACAAACAAAACAAAATTATCTCCTGATCGCGAAAAATCGGGCAAAAATCGCGAAATGATGCTAAATTAAAATTGCTAAATTATGCCAAAAAAAATGTCCCTTCATGCCTCCCGTCCGCCCCCGGTGACCCGCGCCCCGCTGGGGGGGGGATCTGCACCCCCCCCCCCCGGATTTTCTCAATAACTTAAAAACTATGATAGATACCAACGTCAAACTTTCAGTACCTTATGCTGCATCAATTCTACGTCTTCCTACCAAATTTCAATGAAATTAATTTAGCATTTTGGGAGATAATGACGTTGACGTCAAGTCATGCCATTTTGGTGGAAAATGATAAATATTTGAACAATCGTAGAAAATAGAGATTTGACGCAAATTGCACACAAAAAAAAAACGTTAAAAGAAAGGAAATGACATTTTCTTCAAAATGGCTATCTCGGATTCGCGAAAGTTTGTATTTTTCACCCCCCCCCCCCAAAAAAAAATGTCGGGGAAAAAAATCTACATTTTTTGTTTTGTTGTGAATTTGAAAAGTGAATTTCTTAAACTCGAATACTAAAATAAGGTAACCGACCTAAATCCGTAGAGGACCAAAATGGGGTACCTTTTAGCCACAAAAAGATCCCCCACGGAGAGAGGCTGGATCCGCCAGTGTGTTCGCCCCCCCCCCCCCCCACCCGTTTAGAAAAATCGACACCGTTGCGAGGAGCCCTGAGGGCCCCTTGGGTTGATACATATATATTATAGAACCTTTCGATTTTTTTAGGGCCTAATTATCTAGTCAAAAACAAAAATAAAGCAAAAGGTTCCGCGCCGTTACGCGGCGCAAATCAATCAGTGTTCTTTTCCAGTATAAAAGGGTCTAATATAGACTGTACACACTGGCGGCCGCAGGGAAGGATATGGGAGCCATGGCCCCACCTTTGGTCTTAGCCCTATTCCCTGCGGGGACAGATTCTGCCCCTCCCGGTGGTTTTTCACTTGCCGCTGCTAAACCGTTAAGCCTAGCGTCCTGAAACTTTGTGACTTTTCCCCAAATTAAATGGCGCGTGTTGTGTCAAAATTTTGAGAAAAAAATCGGTCCACAGAGGCGGTTCCAGGCTCCTGTTTTGGGGAGGGTGTTACGAATGCGGTTTTGCGGCGAGTACTTCCTTCGTGGTTTGCAGTGCAATAAATGCGTCAGAAACACTTCCAATGCAATATGCATCATAGATACTGGGATTGTACATATTTTTGGAGCAGAGGCGCACTCAGGATACAAAATGGGAGGCGATACAAACCCTCAAATTAGGTCCAACTTCAAATTAGTAAGATGATAAAAGCGTTACGCGCATGGTGCCCCCCCCCCCCCATGTTTTTTTCTGGATCCGCCTATGCGCAATATATAAATTTTCACAAATTACAGCATATAATTCCCACATGTGACGTTAATGTCGTCCCAAACAATCACGAACAGCACATATTTTTTTCTTCAGAAAATCCCCCATTTTACATTCCCTGAATACGCCTATTTTTGTGTTATGATCGCGGCGCAATAATAGTGTATCGCATGCATACGATTTACTGTTCGTAAATAACGGATTCCTTCCCCCCCCCCCCCCCGGTCACGAACCCTTGATTTCCCTCTTGGTCAAGGCATCAGCTGTCTGGGGCAGCCCATGACTGTACAAATTATATATTTCAGCACCATCCGAGGCACTTTAAATGATAGAAAGGGTACGACTGATATTGCAATTACCTAGGTATAGCAAACGCTGCCAATTAAAAAAAACTGAAATAGGGGCACCCTAAAAATATAGTGGACCATATCCGTTGAGTTTTCAGATTTGGATATAGGTAGGGGCACCACTGCAATTGAAGATTTTCTGGATCCGCCCCTGCACACAGCTGAAAACGTGAGATAATGAGCAGACTAAAATATGGGGGGGGGGGGGGGAAATGACCTTTTTGCCCCCCAGGATTTTCGACTGGGGGCATTTTGGATACCCTGCCCCCCCCCCCCCCCCCCCCCCCCCCCCCCCCCCCCCCCCCGCAATCGGACGCCCCTGCTCTCAGCCAACATGGAAACGACACGACGTGAGTCGCAACTTCTGTGGTAATCACAAGGTATACAAGTTGTAGCTTGATTTTAATCGAGCATTATTTTTTACAGAAGAAACTTGACTTTTGTGACTTTGTGAGATACATTCAACCAATAATATGTTGTTCTTAATTTAAGGAAACTCAGAAGAAAGAAAAAACAGTGGTATTCAAAGCCCACGAAAATCCATATTGGGTCAGTGCATCCGTACCATCAAAATGTGTTTTGACGCGATTCGGGTGCCGCTGCTGAACATTGTCAACACCTGTCTCGCCAACTGTGACTTCCCGAAGTCTTGAAGCACTCCATTGTCCATCCTATCCACCAATCCGGTCATCGTTCCAATCCTGCCAACTTTAGACCCATCTCCTTAGCCCCTCCCCTGTCATGACCAAAATTGTCGAACGAATCGTACAGCATCAACTCTATGACTACCTCTCCCAAAATCATTTACTTTCTCCTAATCAGCATGGATTTAGGCCAGGTCATTCTACCGAAACCGCCCTGATCAGTGTGTCCGATTATATCTTGTCCTCGACAGACAGAGGGGATCTTACTCTCCTCTGTCTGATCGATTTAAGTAAATGTTTGACGTCATCGATCACACTAAACTTCTGACTGAATTACAACTGCATGGAGTCGATGCTGAATGGTTTCGGTCCTACCTTACCTTACCAATCGCACCCCAAAGTGTATCCATCGCTGATCCCAGCTCCGGACGCAAGTACCTGTCCCGGCCGCTTCCGAACAGTATAGGCGTTTACCAGGCTTCTGCCCTCGGGCCGTTGTTGTACAGCGTGTTCGCCAACGACTTGAGCTACTTTGTTCCTGAGGCACATGTTATTTAGTACATGTCCGTGAAGAATCCATATTGAGACGTCATCGTCATCACACAACTCCAGCGTCAACTTTTTATTTTCCCCAAACTTCGTGTATAGGTCAATCAGACCATGCTGATTCCAAAAATCAAGTCCATTTTGCGATAGCGATTTGACCTTCTAGGTCAAATTTGAGGTAAAACGTAGGGAAACGCGCTGGAGCCTAAAGTTACCGTCCGATTTGCTTTACAATTGTCTCAAACGATTCCTTGGGTCAAAATATAGCGTGAGCGAGACTTTCAGGTCATGACCTTTAAGGTCAAATTCCATGTCAAAGGACAAGGAGAAGCGTTAACGGTTGATTTCCCCCAAACCTTGTACATAGGTCAATAAAACCATGCTGATTCCAAAATTCAGGTCCATTTTGCTATATCAATTGACCTTCTAGGTCACATTTGAGGTCAAACGAAGGGGAACGCGCTGCAGCCTAAAGTTACCGTCCGATTTGCTTCAAAATGGTTTCAACGAATTTGAAACGGCTCAAATGGCTCCAGCGCGTTCCCCTTCGTTTGAACTCAAATTTGACCTAGAAGGTCAATCGTTATCGTAAAATGAACTTGATTTTTGGAATCAGCATGGTATGATTGACCTACACACGAAGTTTAGGGGAAATCAACCGTTAACGCTCTCCCTGTCCCTTGACCTGATATTTGACCTTAAAGGTCAGAACCTGAAAGTATCGTTCACGCTAGAGTTTGACCCCACGAATCGTTTGAGACTATTTTGAAGCAAATCGGGCGGTAACGTTAGGCTCCATCACGTTCTTCTTCGTTTGACCTCAAATTTGACCTAGAAGAAAATCGCTATTGCACAATGGACTTGATTTTTGGAATCAACATGGTCTGATTGACCTATACACGAAGTTTGGGGGAAATCAACCGCTAACGCTGCTCCCTGTCCTTTTACCTGAAATTTGACCTTTAAGGCCAGGACCTAAAAGTCTCGGTCACGCTAGATTTTGACCCAAGAAATCATTTGAGACCATTTTAAAGCAAATCAACTTTAGGCTGCAGCGCGTTCCCCTTCGTTTGACCTCAAATTTGACCTAGAAGGTCAATCGCTATCGCAAAATATACTTGATTTTTTTAATCAGCATGGTCTGATTGACCTATACACGAAGTTTGGGGGATATCAA
Organism: Chirona hameri; assembly: GCA_036785665.1. Taxonomy (NCBI): domain Eukaryota; kingdom Metazoa; phylum Arthropoda; class Thecostraca; order Balanomorpha; family Balanidae; genus Chirona; species Chirona hameri. Next base: position 75,616 of record JAXIVJ010003666.1, on the reverse strand, counting down.
CCGTTAACGCTGCTCCCTGTCCTTTGACCTGAAACTTGACCTTAAAAGTCAGGACCTGAAAGTCTCGCTCACGCTAGATTTTGACCCAAGGAATCGTTTGAGACCATTTTAAAGCAAATCAGACGGTAACTTCACGCTCCAGCGCGTTCCTCTTCATTTGACCTCAAATTTGACCTAGGTCAATTGCTATTGCAAAATGGACTTGTTGTTCTTTTAATCAGCATGGTCTGATTGACACATACACGAAGTTTGGGATAAATCAACCGTTAACGCTGCTCCCTGTCCTTTGACCTGAAATGTGACCTTTAAGGTCAGGACCTGAAAGTCTCGCTCACGCTAGCTGTTGACCCAAATAATCGTTTGAGATTATTTTAAAGCAAATCGGACAGTAACTTTAAAGGAAATAGTTCACCTTCAACATTAGTTTTAAAATGAGATAGCAGTTGTGTAGCCCGTGTTGGGAAACCCCTATCTGCAAATTTTATTGACTGAAAAGACTCTCCAGCCGAATATATTTGAGTTTTTGGCGAAGGAATGCGGTGCTGGCGAAAAAATGTTGTACTGGTTCTAGCCCGGGCAGAGGCTATACCATCAGCCAATCAGCTTGCAGCTGGTGCTAGCAAGCGAATCGCCGGCCGCCGGTTGCCACATCTCCAATGCGAGTCTATCTTTACGCGACTACTTTCGAATCTGATTGGCTGAACCATTTTTTACATTCGCGTGACGTCAGGACTCCGACTCAGAGAGTATGCATATAGTTTTGATAAACAATACAAATTTACGGCCTTCTGTCCTGAATCGGCGCGATATAAGGCCATTTTTGACAATATAAAAAGAAATTGTATTAAAAAATATAATCAAATTGTGCTGGGTAAAAAATTTCCTAGGTGAACTATTTCCTTTAAGCTCCGGCGCGTTCCCCTTCGTTTGACCTCAAATTTGACCAAGAAGGTCAATCGATATCGCAAAATGGACTTGATTTTTAGAATTAACATGGTCTGATTGACATACACACGAAGTTTGGGGAAAATAAAAAGTTGACGCTGGAGTTGTGTGATGACGATGACGCTAAAACTTCACGGACATATTCAGTACGCCGATGACACGCAGATACTAGTATCCGGCAGGAAAGATTGCATCGGTGCACTGGTTGATCGCATGGAATGCTCCCTCTCCTCCCTTGATATGTGGTTCAGAACGAACTGTCTAAAAGTGAATGCTTCTAAAACGCAGTTGATGGTGTTCGGCAGCCGGCAGAACCTCCGTAACGTACCACCAATCGAGATATGTTTCCGTGGGGAGACTGTTCGTCCGGAACGCACGGTGCGAAACCTGGGCGTGATTTTTGACCCGTGCCTGTCGTGGGACGTTCACGTCGCGCATGTTGTCCGGAAATGCTTCGGGCTACTAATCGGACTCAGTCACATTCGGCATTATATTCCGCGAAACGTGGTTCCCACTATCGTCCACCATTTGGTTATGTCACACCAGTGGCGGATGGGCAAAATGGGCAATTGCCCCCCCCCCCCCAAAAAAAAAAAAACACGAAATATCGGTAGGCAAACGTATGTTTTTGCCCCCCCCCCCCCCCCCCCCCTCCCTCCTCCAAACCGATCCGGCAGGTTGTGATTTTTGTCCTGGTACAGTGGCGGATAAATCTTTCTTCGAAAATACTTTTTGTATTTTTACATGCGGAGACAACCAAACAAAAACGCAGTCAGACAACCAAAAAAAAATCCGTCCGACCATTTTAATTTTCTTGAAAAGTTGTGCACTGTGTGTTTCAAGGGCGGGGAATTCATTGGTGGTGACCAAAACAAAAAATACATTTTCCAAGATACGGCCTTCCGCCTTCTATATTTTCCCAAGTTCACTATGCAGACATAATTTTGACGACTCCGAGACTAAAAGAAACGATTTTGATGAACTGTTTGTTTTTGTTTGGATCAGGATTAGTCGAAAAGTAATTTGGCAATCACGGAGTTTCGATTTTGTTGTTGTTGTTTGTTTTTGTTTTGTCACGGGATTTCGTGACCTTCTTTTTGCGCCGTGATCTTGACCCATAGGCGTAGGAACAGGGGGCAGGGGGGGATGGCAGCCCCCCCCCCCCCCCCCCAACATTTTTGATTTTAACATTACGCCTATGGGCGTTGCATGGAAAGAATCGACTTCAGAATGCATCCTGCCCCCCCCCCCCCCCCCCCCCCCCAACACAACTTGAACATAGTTCCTACTTTGACCCGTCTTGACCTGTTGGAAACTGAAATTAACATTTCTGTCTGATGAAGATTTGAGCTTCATTGATGTCCTTTCGTATACAAAATAAATAATAAAAAGTGGGGTTCGACCTGTAAAAATCAGTGTTTGAGTCTTACAATGCTGACATAATACGCTGTTTGGGCACCCGTCCGTCGATAACTTCGTATCTACTTGACATACGCTTTCGAAACAAAGTCCAAAGTGACTCCTGACGACGAAACCTCTCGGTTGGTGTCTGCTACACCGACATCAGGTCGTCATATGACCTGCCAAGCCAATACAACGTAACGTACCCAAACAGCGTATTGTGTGCATTGCAAGTCTCAAAAGTAGTTTTTACAGGTCGAACCCCACTTTTTATATTTTGTATACGAAAGGTCATATCAATGGAACTAAAATCGTCATAAGACGAAAACACAAATAATTTCAGTTTCCAACAGGTCAAGGTCACGGAGCAAAATGTAAGTCACGAGGTCACGTGACAAAATGAAAATAGAAAATCCGAGATTGCCAAAATGTTTTTTTACTAATCCTGATCCAAACAATAACAAAAATATAAATCGCTTCCTTAGTCTCGGAGTTTGTCAAAATTAGGCCTGTACAGTGAACTTGGGAAATTTTCGGAAGGCCTTATATATTTTTGTTTTGTGTCACCACCAATGAATTCCCCGCCCTTGAAACCCTCAGTGCACAACTTTTAAAGACAATTAAAAATGGTCGGACGGCAAATTTGAAGAAAAAATGGTTGTCTTATTGTGGAAGTCTCCAAAAGTAAGTTTTACAGATCAAATCCCACTTTTTCATTTTTGGATACGAAAGTACATCAATGAAGCCCAAATCGTCATCATACGAAAATGTTAATTTCAGTTTCCAACAGGTCAAGGTCACGGCGCAAAAAGTAGGTCACGAGGTTACGTGACAAAACAAAACAAAAAACACAAATAGAAAATCCGTGATTGCCAAATTGTTCTTCGACTAATCCTGATCCAAACAAAAAAGTTTTCCAAATCGTTTTTGTTTTTGCCTCGGAGTTATTGGTCTTCAAAATTAGGCCTGCACAGTGAACTTTGGAAAATACGGAAGGCCGTATTTTGGAAAATATTTTTTGGGGGGAAATGTTTGGTCACCATCAATGAATTCCCCGCCCTTGGAACTCCCAATGCACAACTTTTCAAGAAAATTAAAAATGGTCAGGCGGCACCCACCAGTTGTTTTACTGTGGAATTCCCCACTGTGATCTTAGGTCAGATCACGTGATTTTATCATGTGGCCATTTAAAATTCGGAATTTGTTTCTTGCCAGAATCGACTTCGATATATTGGCCTTCGATGGTAAGAAATTGGAGATAGGCATATCTTCTTCTTTTGGGGGGGGGGGGAATCATGGTCTTTGGTAATAACTTTGTACATAATTATTGTGCTATATAGCTTAACTCAACGGCATTATATCTGTCTCGTCGAGCTGCATTCAATGATGCATACATGATCCCGCAGGTCACTCCATGACATCAAGGTCACGTTCCCTGAGGTTGATTTCCCAAATGACCTGGATGTATTATACAATAGATAATTTGTTGACATTTTTCGTTTTATTTCTCACAATAGAACGTTTTTGTTTTCTCTGGAAGACACTTTTAGCTATTTTTATAACATTCTCGGTCTGGAAATAGAGAGGAGAAAACTTGATATCTTGAGGACCCACAGACGCCTCAGATTATGTCATCACGTGATCTTGATCATTGAGCGAAATAGGTTGGCACGTGATTCAAAGGGCCTGCACCCTCCTATTCCACCTAAGAAAAATCACGAATTTTAACTGAGAACATAACGAAATCACGTGGCCTGACCTGAGGTCCCATGCCACAATTTCGACACTTTTCCATTCTCGAGTTCTCACACAAGATTACATTACATTAATTTGTGGCTTATGGCGATTCTGATGATACATAGTTTTATATCATTCGAATTATGTATAGGATATATCCCGATATACATCGCCCGAAGAAAATTAAACCTTTGTGCGACATTAAAGATATGCCTCAGGTTATAACTCGAAAACCTTTCGACGGACGGGGCTGAACATTTTACAGCGTGAATGTACGGCCCAGATAACCCCCACCACCTAGTTCAATCGAAATGTGAGAAGTAGGATGTTATGGTTTGGTCGATCTGACGTGGACTGCACCGGGTGACCTTGAGGTCACAGAGCGACTACAGGGCTGATGTATATAATTGAAAGCAGGTCGACGAGATACCTAGGCATAATGCCGTTTAATTGAGCTCTCCAGCACAATTACGTGCGAAGTTATTACCAAAGACGCGAACTATCACCAATCTTTTAAACTTCGAAGGTTTATGTATCGATGTCCATTTTGGTATGGAAAAAGTCTGAACTTTAAAGGAACACATTATAAAATCACGTGATTTGACCTGAGATCACGTGTTGAAATAGCAAAATTTCCGAATTTCCAAAAATGATTGCATCATAATAATATATTGTTCCTGATGATTCTGGTGATTACCGAGCGGGTGCGAAGCGCCCGTGAGGTTTCTCGTCAACTTACTAGACAAATTTACATTTGACCCGGCCCGAACCGGCCCGAACCGGCCGTACAGACGCTTTTCGGAAGCTAATAACTTTGCAACCACTGCTCCGATTGAGATCGGCTTTTCACCATTGGATAGGTCCATCAAATCAATTTTGATTGTGTTATAGTGCGTTCTGATAGGGGTGGTACCACAGCGCGTGGCAGTTGGCACAAGCAAACGTCGAAATGAACCAAAATAATGCTTGATCAAAAATGGCTTTATTAGTCTAAGCATTAATTTATACGATAAAGCATGCAGCGCTCAGGACGTACTCCTTTTTGGCGGATTCGAGAAAGGAGATCATGAACAATTTAATACAACTTCATTTGTATGTTGGCATGCATTGAGGCCTGACATTTTTTTCTGGAGGATTAAAAGGACTACAAGGACATGTGTTACTACCACGTGTGCTCCCTTACCGTTTCATATTTGAAACCTGTTTTACCTTTACCAGAGCGCGCCCGCTCGGTCATCGCCCAAAAAGGCGTTTTACTGGTATATAGTGTCGAAGAGCATTTTCGGTGCTCAACCGACGTGGCGCCTTGAGACACACGGTAGCGTTGCCGGGAAGAGAGTGTGTGTATTCCTGCTACTTGAACGTAGGCTGAGCGAGTTTATATATGCGATAAAAGAGGACGCAGGACCGGTTACCTCGGGCGGGTCCCGTGAGCTCGCCGCACGCACAATGACTCGTTGCGTTGCGGCGAGACGAGATTATCCATCTGGGTCGCGTTTGCGTCTGCAATCGCTTGCAGACCGACCCGCTGCTGGACCGGTCCGGAGAGATGGCATAGCGTCCATTGTCCATGCCACATTACCTCACCTTCCCCCGTGAGCCGACAATAGGAGGCGACATAATACCGTATAGCGGCCTCACGGGATTGGGCAATCACCTTGCACAGCGCTCCTGCAGGTGCGGCGTGTACAGTTGGTGCGGCTACTCCCGAAATACCAGGCCGTCAGCTGGTGAGGCTTCTGGCCGGTTAGCGCCGCCGGCGGGGTACCGCGGCGCGTCCAAATATCCTTGGCGTGTGCTCTCTTCTATGTGATATGACGAAGGGCTTTTGTCCCACATAGCTTCCATCCCCCATGGAAGTGTAGGGAACCGAAGCGAACACAATAAAGAGAGCAAACTCCTGGACATGCGCGGAGAGTAAATTTGGACATGTGGGCATTGCGAATGTGGTATGAACATATAAGTAAGTGAATGCGTGGCAATTACACCTACTACCTGCCACGGTGGCTTGAATGACCATTAACGTTATAGAAAAAGGACCATTACCAGGCACGCCTCGCGTGTCCGTCAAGGTCGTGGGGCTTACGGCTGGACGATTCCACTGCTCTTTGGCAGGACCATCCTCGGGAACTTTGCATGCTTCGGCTTCTCTGGCCGTAATATAACTATAATTTCAGTGAATTGACCATGATATAGCACGTAATTGAATGTTCATACCTGAGGCGAACGCCATTACTTAAAATGTTGATATGATATTGCGAAGTGCAAAATATCAATAGTGATCAAAATAATGCACTTGCAAAAAAAAATCCGCCAATTTATAGGGAGCAACCAACACATAACCATTGCACTACACACAACACACGAGGCACTGCACGAGGTCTGGCGAGCACAAAAGTTAACAGCAAAGCACTGATACGAAATTTCACAGCACTTCACTATTTTTCCGACGAAAAATTACAAAAGTTAATTGTTTCATATTGTTTTTTGCTGAACTTGCAATGTTTGGACTCGAAATTTCGATGTTTTCTTCTTTCTGGTCAGAGTCTAAAATACAAAAGTTCATGTAAATTCTACACTTTTCACTTTTCTTTGACACTTTTCTTCTGTAATTTGTCTTGCAGGGCAGAGGGCTAAAAATAACAAGGTTTATGAAGAAGTCACTTTTTGCTTGATTTTGGTCTTGATTAAAATAAAAAACAAGAGTCTATGAAATGCATAGCAATTTTGCTGACGCTGTCTGATCGACACTGTATCACTCGATGGATTGGAGTGATTGTCGCACGGCGCAGGCTGGTCGGCCGTGCGATGTCGGCAGGCTCCGTTGCAGTCCAGTGCAGCTGATGAGGTTGACCTCCAGGCAGATGATGTCGCCGGGGCAGAGCTGAACACTGGGACGATGCTGCTGGACGATGACTTGCCCAGGGGGGCCAGCACCCTAGCCGATGACTTGGCGTAGCGGCGGCGCACCGTCACGGAGAACAAACGATCCAGACTGCGATGTTACTGCAGCTGGAGAGGCGTTAGTCCGTCTTGAGGGGCACAGGTCCCCTCAACCGCCGATGTCACCAAATGTCGAAGAGCATTTTCGGTGCTCAACCGACGTGGCGCCTTGAGACACACGGTAGCGTTGCCGGGAAGAGAGTGTGTGTATTCCTGCTACTTGAACGTAGGGTGAGCGAGTTTATATATGCGATAAAAGAGGACGCAGGACCGGTTACCTCGGGCGGGTCCCGTGAGCTCGCCGCACGCACAATGACTCGTTGCGTTGCGGCGAGACGAGATTATCCATCTGGGTCGCGTTTGCGTCTGCAATCGCTTGCAGACCGACCCGCTGCTGGACCGGTCCGGAGAGATGGCATAGCATCCATTGTCCACGCCACACTAGGTGTATATGACTCGCATGCTAACCGAGCGGGCGCGAAGCGCCCGTGAGGTTTCTCGTCAACTTACTAGACAAATTTACATTTGACCCGGCCCGAACCGGCCCGAACCGGCCGTACAGACGCTTTTCGGAAGCTAATAACTTTGCAACCACTGCTCCGATTGAGATCGGCTTTTCACCATTGGATAGGACCATCAAATCAATTTTGATGTTTGTATAGTGCGTTCTGAGATGGGTGGTACCACAGCGCGTGGGACTTGCAAACGGCGAAATGAACACAAATAATTCTTGATAAAAAATTACTTGATTTATCTAAGCATTAATTTATACGATGAAGCATGCAGCGCTTAGGACGTGCTTCCTTTTGGCGGATTCGAGAAAGGAGATCATGCCAAATGTAATACAACTTATTTTGTATGCAGTTTGTCCCAGGGAAGCAACAGATACCGCTTGGTTACCGCCGATTAAGGCGTTTTACTGGTTTAGATGGGAGATATTGTCCGCTGAAAATTTGAGTTTTGCTTGTTATTACAAAGTTGCCCGAGGCTGTAACTCGAAAACCATTTGACGGACGAGACTGAAAAGTTCACAACGTGAATCAACAGCCCAGATAACCCCTGACACGTAGTTGTATCGAAATATGAGATGTAGTGTGTTATTTAGAGATTGTGTTGGTCGATCTGTTTTGGAATACCGCAATTGCCCCCCCCCCCAAGCGAAAAATCGGTAGGCAAATGCATATCCCCAAACCGTTCCGGGGGTTGTGATTTTTGTTCCGGAAAGGCGAGTTTTACCCCCTCCCCCGCTCAACGAAACTTTCATGCTGACGACCCAACGCCACCCCCCCCCCCCCTCAACGACTCTGCCCTGATGACACGACGCCACCCCCTCCCCCCGCCCCCCCCCCCCCCCCGGTCAACAATTTTTCGCTGACGAAACTGAGCGAAATGTTTTGCCCCCCCCCCCCCCCCAAACTCGAAACCTAGATCCGCCACTGTGTCACACGTACGTTACTGTATACATAGGCGTAACCACCTTCCGAAAGTAGGTGGGGACGGAGGCACTGTGAAGTCGAATCTTTCCATGCAACGCCCATAGGCGTAATGTTAAAATCCGAAAATGTTGCTGGGGACTGATCCCCAGTGACCCCAGTGGTGGTTACGCGCCTGACTGTGTAACCGTTTTTGGCAACTGCTCAGACAGAAATCACAGGCAGATCCGAAGAGTGATCAATTTGTGTGCCAGGGTCAAGGGTGGTATCTGGAAGGCGTAAATTTGACCATATTTCGGACGTTTTGAGTGGCCCAGGGTGGCTCACCTCCATACAGTTATCAGAATATCACTCTCTCACTCTGGTCCAACGTGCACGGTGGTGGGAGGAACCCAGTGGCGTACCCATAATATACTCCAGGAGGGGGCAAGTTTTGCTCAGGGGGGCATAAAGTGCCCCCACCAAAAACAAACTCACCGAATTTGGCCCACTATATTTTTAAAAGGGCATATTTTCACCATTTCTCTCTCTAAAAAAAAAAAAAATCATTCATTTTTTTCGACCAAAGGGGCCACGACAGACCTTCAGGGGAGGAGGAGCAATTGCCTCGTTTGCCCCCCCCCCCCCCCCCCCTCCCTTGTGTACGCATATGGGGAACCTGCATTTTTGGCCTCGTTATTTAGCCGAAATGCTGCACATCGCAATAGTCGCACACGACAGGACGAGCAGTTTCATATACCTCGCATCCGCACTGAAGCCGGTATAGACGCCAGTTTTCCTACAGAGTCCCTCGTCTTTACAACAGTTTACTGACCGAACTGAATGGTCTGAGGTCTGCCTCATTTAAACGTAACTTGCGGGTTTACATGAAAGGTCGAGATGTGAACTAACATGTGGCAGCCATGCTTTGTCTGTGCTATTGTTTTCACATTACCAGTTTATGTCTATTTTGTGTTGATGCATAGTTTTGTTTGCATAGTTTTGTAAGCCGTGCGCCATTGTTTTATCCGGTATGTATCTGAGTATGAATGTCAACTCTCTGTTTCCCCATGTACCTACTGTTTTATGTCTCGTGACGCTGAGCTAGGAATAGACACAATGTGTGTGGAGGGCCCGAAGTCGTTAAATACAATGCAATACAATTTGGGTGCAGTAATAACTCAGATATTTCGGGCATGCGGTCCAAAATATGTCAGCTCTACACAATAGGTTTCGGATTCCTTTCAAAGTTAAGTGTAAATACAAATATATTATGTTTCTCTTCAAAAGTGTAATTTTGTAAACTAAGAAATAATTAAATCCCTATCACCCATCACTTTCAGTGATTATTGTACATTATATTTTAGGATTTAGTTTTACCTCGCAACGCTGTCACCTTCCTTTTGGGTCCGGTGTCTGCGAACATGGGTAGGTGGATGATGTTTTAGTGGTTATTTTGTTTGATTATGTTGGTATATTGCTGTATTTTGTGTTGAATGGTTGTGCTTTGGGAGGGACAGGTATATTCTTCCCTCATGTTATCCAGTAGCGGTGCAGTTGAGCTCATTCTATTGGTGATGTTGGTCCCCTTGTTTATGACGCTTGTGAGGCATTTTGATTTGTGGTAAGACTTTTGATGAAATTTGTAGTAGTCAGACTGGTTATTGATTCACCTTTTTTGGAAGGATTCAACCACGATTCATTTTGGAATATCAATGAATTCAGTCACCATTTGATTCATGGATATCCATTTTTAGAAATGGTTCTTTCTAATTCAAAGAATCAATTTTTTTTGGATCAAATCATGTTTGACACCATTGAAATAGCATTGCAGTCTTTTTGATTCATTCAGCCTTGTTTCTATGTGGGTTTTGATTCAATCATGATTCATGAATCACAAAATCTGGTGGTGAATTGGTTCTTCCTTGATTCAAGGGATTTTGATTGAACAATTCCAATTGATTGAGTTTGGCCACAATGCCCTATCACTACTTACATCATTATCACAGATCCAATTATCAAACATTTGTAAATGTGGAGTGGACAATTTGCAGTAAAACTGTAAAAAGAGTAACAAGTATCCATGGGTGTCATTTTCTACTAAAATTTCCTAATGCTAGGACACTGGTCTGGTGTTAAAGTTGTTTACCCTATTACATATTTTGTTTTATTGACTTAGCATTGTACTAATCTTGCTGCTATTGTAAATGTTAGTATTTTTTTAAGGATAATGTGACAACAGCTCCCAAGAGAGGCCTGATAAAGCTTTGTTAGGATAAAAGTTCCATCTTCAGACATCCTAACCTCAGACTTTTCATGCTATCAGATTGCAGACAATACTGATACACATAATGTGTACACCAACTCCTGGTACTACTTAATTCTACTGATGACCTGAGTGCTGTTCATGGACTCTGCGGTTTGGCTGTCAGCAGTGGTGGGGATGGGGTATGATCACATCAGTTGGGCAAACTAGGGGTAGGCAATCAAAAAGTTGATAGATCAAAAAGTTGATCGAAGTGGGCGGAGCAATGCCCTAATATGGGCATGCAATCAATATTTTGATTGGTTTTGGTACATCCCCACACTGAAACGTGTCATGTACATCAAAAGAAAGCCTATGTACATCATATGTTTGTTAGAAAAGAAAGAAAAATTATTGATCTACAAAAATAGTGTTGCAGTATCCACTGACTGTGTCTTTGTGTCTTTCTGAATACAAATAAAAAGTATTTCCTAAATTCATCAAATCAAGGTCATTCGTTATGCTTCCTAGTGAACTAATTATTTATCAGATGATTCCATTTGGATTAATTATTAATATTATTTGATTTCAGCTTGCTTTTCCAGTATAACATTAACAATAAAATTAACATTAGCATTATAACATTTTCAGTATAAGTTAACATAATCAATATATTGATTAGCCAGCTGTTTGCACAATCAAAAAGTTGATCGCCGCCGTAATTTTCGGATGCCCGTAATCAATTTGTTGATTGCCGTAGATCATCAAATGCACGTTCATTTATTTTTTATTTTAAGTAGCTTTCATATAATCTGCATAGTTTCATATTTTTACTTGCTGATTCTGTGGTTCTGGGTTTATTTCATCGCTTGATTATTCAAATATTGACGGGTTACTGAAGGTCTGCAAGCATGCCCTTATAAGGGCATCGCTCCGCCCACTTCAATCAACTTTTTGATCGATCAACTTTTTGATTGCCTCCCCGTAGTTTGCCCAACTGACATGGGCTGCAGTCAGCTGTGGTTCCTGGGGTTGGTACAAGGCACAGCAGGGTGGAAGTCATGTTAAGTGGGGCATCACAGCATGCAGTGTTTATAAGTCACCTGCCTGTGATGTCACATGATCAAAGGAGTGGTACTTAAAGCGTGAGGTTGACTGAAACTGCAGGGATCATGAACAGCACTCTGGAATTAGACAATTGGATGGTGTGGGTGGCACCTGTGCAACATGCTTTGCACATGTCCTGTTGTGAGGTATATGGCATTGGTGTTACAACCATGTTTAAATTGCAGGTATCACACGGAACAATTTGCATAAACGGAGGAAGACGGGCGGAAAGAGGCCCGTCACCCGTAAGAAGAGGAAGTATGAGCTGGGCCGCCCTGCCTCCAACACCAAGGTAAGTCCTTGCTACTTGAATTGTGTTGTCTTGAAGTAACAACTGGAAACCCACATTGTGCGTTACCAAGCCCTTTAACCCTCGTCCTACAGGGGCCCGACGGGCCCTCCTTAGGTTTTATTGAATGGTTTTTATTTTGTGTTTGTCCCACAGAAGGGCTAATTTATTCACACACCAAAAAATCAATACAAACCACTGCACATTGTCACTCATGGTCATACATTATACAGCCGTCTCACTATGGCTCACATCTCCTCACTGGCACACACCACTGTAGCCTGCCTAGACAATAAACATCTCGCTTACATTGCAGTCCAGTACATGTGCAAATGAGACGTTTGTGCGTGCATGCATGTACATGTGTGTGTGCATTGGTGTTGGCCACGAGAGTAACTCATTTAATAATTTATTAATTATGAGAGGATAACCTTTAATGTTTTCCATTTATTTTCAAAACTATCTTGTCTCAGTCTGCTGGCAAGCTGTTCTTTTTGTGCTTCAATTTTTAATAAATTTATCTTGAGTGGTTTCAGGTTTTTTACCAGCAGGTTTTCTTGAATAACTGTTTTACACATGTGGTGCATCTTCCTGAAATTTTCAGTAGCTGAGTTACAACAATTATATTTATCCTACCAAATTTGAAGTGTATACAACTTATATTGTGACCTATGGCTTTTTTGTCAAGGTCATGTCAGATCCCAAAGGGCCATTGACCTGACCCCCAAAGGTCTCCAGTTGACCTTGATGCTCAAAATGGGATGCCTTTGGATTCTCCTTATGACTGGCAAAAGGTTACTTTTTACTGTGTATCTCTCTGTTTGGAAGTTATAACTAAGCGCCCTGTACAATCACTATTTGTGAACATGGTCGATCTTAGGTCATTCACTTGACCTGGAAGGTCACCTGTTGACCTGACACCTAAAAATTGCATACTTTTTAACTCGTCTCATGATGGGCAACATGCTGGTTCTTATGCATTGCTCTTAGTGGCTTGGTTTGGAAGTTAACAGGGGACCTGTTGGGCCTCTTTTTTTTCTGGAAATTTGCTCTTTTTGCCTGATTTTACTGACATAGTTAAAATAGAAGTTAATTTTCTTCACAAGGATTTAATATCTATTACAAATAGGATTTTGTTCTTTCAAAGTAAAATAATTTTTCAACAATAAAAACTCGAATTTTCCTAACAATAACATTTTACTATCCGGGACCAGGTCATGAAGCTAAAAATTCTGAGGGGCTTATAACTGCATGAGTACTGCCTCCCATTTGATGTACCTGAGTGTGCCTCTGCCAAAAATATGTGCAATCCCAGTATTTATGATGCATATTGCTGTGAAAATGTATCTGATGCATTTATTGTACTACAAAAATATGAAGGAAGTATGTGCCACACAACAGTATTTGTAGCCATTCAAGCATGATTCCCTCCCAAAAACCAGGGCCTAGCTTTGCCTGTGCTGGTCGATTTTGTTAAAATTTTGACATGTGTATATCAATTATATAGAAAGCCACAAAGTTTCAATACACTTGGCCCAACGTTTTGGGAGCGGCAAGCAAAAGAACCATGGGGGGCAGAATCTGCCCCCCGCAGGGAATAGGGGTAATACCTGAATATCCCATTCAGTTGCTGCGCGCGGCCGACCCTTGCCAGTGACTGCTATTTCCGAGTTTGTTCATAAGAAACCACTAGTGCGACGTCATACATGGAATGACGTCATGTCATACAAAACAGGAGGTTGCTCATTTCTCCACGGATATCCATCTACCATCCGCGTGTTTTGCTATGTAAACATACGATCAGTAAAGACTGCTACAAAGCAGCACGTAAGCAAAACGTGGCATGTTGCTGGTAAAGTCTGCAAACTCGCTAGGTTCTTGTAATCTCGAAAGGAGTCGTCAAACTGAGCAGCCTGACCCGAGTGCACCATCAAGCCGATCGATGGCCCCATCGGGAAGACCGGAGGACCGGCCGAAGCCCGAGGGCCCTCAAGCCGGTCAAGGTCCATCTCAGGTCGACCGTGAGCCCCGTCAGGCAGACCAAGGGCACCCTCAGGCCGACCGAGACCTATCCTATGACGACCAAGGGCCCTCAGACCGACTGAAGGGCCCCTCAGGCAGACCGACTGAGCCCCCCCCCCCCCCCCCCCCCCCCCTCAGACCAACTGAGGCCCCCCCTCAGACCAACTGAGGTCCCCCCTCAGACCGACTGAGGCCCCCCTCAGACCGACTGAGGCCCCCCTCAGACCGACTCAGAGCCCCCTCAAGCGCTGAGGGACATCTCGGGCCTGCTGAGGGACATCTTGGGCCGTATGAGGGAAATATCGGGCAGACTGAGGGCCCCTTGGGCAGACTGAGGGCCCCTCGGGTCGACTGCGGGCCATCTCTGGCAGACCGAAGGCTCACTGAGCACGATGACAGACTGAGGTCCTCCTTTGACTAACCGAGGGCACCTTGAGGGCCCTCCCTCGGCCAACTTATTTTATCTGTCCAAAAGAAAAAAGCAATATATCCTGGGGGCCCCTCTTGCAAATTTGTGGGGGCCCATATGTGTGTCCCCTCAACACCTTGAGTGGGTGGCAGCTGCCCCAGAAACCGTTTAGTTCATGTCTCATGCCCTAGCTTTCGTGCTATCAGCTTTTGATGAAATGGGAAATATTGCTTGCAGCTGATTCCTGAGAAGAAAAATTGCAGCTCTAATCGGCCTCAAGCTGCATCTCGAATCTCTCGCTGTTTTTTTTTTACATTCTCGTCCTCCATAGATTAGGTTAACTTAATTTGCGTAGCATAATTCTTCTACGCAGATGAAAATAAACAATGGAAACATTAGTCTAACCAAACCTGACCTAACCTAACCAACTGAATCTTTATTACCACATATATGCTGTTTTGCGGTGTGCTTATCAATGCTTGCTTCAAGCCTGCTTATTCCAAGTTTACCTGAGAGCCTCTACTTTCGCACGCTTACATTAGCTGCAAATGCGCTGTATTCGGCACTTGTACGAATTACGAAAACAAACACTTACGGCACTAGCCTGAAATAATATCTATTTTATGTGGTGTTTCCACCCTATAAAATAATATCTCCAAGTTCGCGGTCTTTACTGATCGCAAGTTTACATAATGCAAGCCTACCATCCAAACCAACATTGTAATCATGTTTCAGATCAGTATGTCCCTTACTACCAAATTCCAATAAAACTGCCCGTGACCTACTCCCTTTTAATCATTTAATCCTCTGGGATTGAAATTTGTTGATAATTTTATTTAGAGGTCCACTGGGGCACTGGATTTGATGCTCCATTTTGTTAGACTGTTTGAGAATCTTTCATCTGTTATTGTGATTTGTTGGTGTTTCTGATCTGGAATTTGCACCACCTTCTCATCACTCGCATTATCTTGTTCTTAGATCGGATCCAAGCGTATCCACGCCGTGCGCACGCGCGGAGGAAACGTGAAGTACCGTGCTCTCCGCCTGGACTCTGGCAACTTCTCGTGGGGCTCGGAGTGCACCACCCGCAAGACGCGCATCATCGACTGCGTCTATAACTGCACCAACAACGAGCTGGTGCGCACCAAGACCCTGGTGAAAGGCACCATCGTCATGGTGGATGCCTCCCCGTTCCGCCAGTGGTACGAGTCCCACTACGCGCTGCCGCTGGGCCGCAAGAAGGGACAGAAGCTGGTAAGTGAAAAGCAACAGCTTTCTTCATTGGGAGTTTGCACTCCTTTTTGTTGTTGGGGACTGACTTGCTTGAACTCTTAATGCAAGACAATGCAAATATCTAAGCATGTGTAAAACGGTTTTTGTTTAAGATGCTATATAGTTACAATGTTAGAGCTGCACCTGAAAGTCGAAATTAGTACTTGTCTGAGCTAAGTTGATGTGTTCTCTTTCTGTCAGACGACTGAGGAGGACGCCGTGCTGAACGCCAAGCGGGCGGCCAAGACCGAGAAGAAGTACCAGGCGCGCCAGAAGACTGGCAAGGTGGATTCGGCGCTGGAGGAGCAGTTCCACACGGGCCGCCTGTACGCGCGCATCGCCAGCCGTCCCGGCCAGTGCGGTCGCTGCGACGGCTACATCCTCGAGGGACGCGAGCTCGAGTTCTACTCCAAGAAAGTCCGAGCCAAAAAATGATCATCGCCTGACCGTGACAAAATATATACAAAAGCCAAACACGTGGATGTTTTCATGGGTTGGGGAGATGAAATGCACGCAGCGTTTGTATTGTCTACCGCCGGTATGATAGGTAAGTGTTCGCTCTTATCGTAACAGCATTTTTTCTTCATTGATGCTGAAGCTAACTGGCCAAGTTTTGGGAACTTTTTCCGAGTGTTATAGGTACCGTTGCTTTCGGATTTCCCGTCAACATCGTGGCGTGCAAAAGTCCGGGCCTGTCAATGCCATTCGTCGACATTGCAGTTATTACGAATCAGTATCTGCTGAGTCAAGAGCTGTGCATGCTAGCTTGTTGCTGGCCAGTTGTGTGACTACCCACAGGTTGTACTGAGCGAGCTGTTCGTCTGTTCTGGTGCTGCGAACGAGGAATCGACTCCAGTCATCTATCATTTAGGTAAGCTTTTTTTAATGAGCCTCCGTTAATCGACTTTTGACGGTTTTTGCTTAATGGAACTGAGGGTTTACATACAATGGTGAACAAGCTCTTCAACTTAAATCAGTTATTCACTTGTATGCCATTGTTCATAGACACTACAATAAAATTTAATCAGATTGTTTTGTCTTGTCTAATCTGAGTTGCTGGTATGAGACTTCACCTGATTAAGACTGAGATAACGCTCATGGAATGATGCTTGCATGCGTGTCATCTCGTCCGCCCATGTAGCTCAGTTGGGAGAGCGCCGGGCTTCTCACCTCACCCGGTAGTGGCAGCCCGGGTTCGAGTGGCTTCACCGCTCGCTGTTTGCCCCTAACTGGTGTGGCCGGTGGCAGCGGTCGCACTCAATGTCAGGTGACGTCAGAGGGCGGGGCGGATCGTGTCCAGGTATGTCGGGCACGTACAACTTTCACTTCTAAATTCTGCCGGACACCAGGAATTGCTTGATCGGGTGGTGGGGTCAGGGCCTGTGCAACAAGCTATGCTTAGCGCGGGGCCTGACCTCGGAAATCCATTCATTCAAAAACATTCTGACTAAATTTATTGTTAAAAAATCTGAAATTGATTCAATATTCACTGAAAATTATAACTAGTCATATCTATTGATGTTTGTGTCTAGTTTCTCATGTCCGATTTTCTCCCTCAGGATCGGGCCGCGAACCTTGGGTCGTGCTGTAGTACGACAATGCCGACATTGCTCTGCAGGTCAGTACATAACTAAGCACCCGTTCTATATCCTAGACTGTTCACCCAAATGTAGGCATATCTCAACAAACTGCGTTCTCGGCCGTTCCTGTGTCGACGATCACGGATATATTTGCATTGAGGACTGCAGTGCTTCGCTGTTGTGATGAAACTATTTTAACCATCTTTCGGGGCTGACGCCTGATGTATATTTAATAAGTCTGACGTGAAGCAAATGCTCAGCTTGTTCAGCGTAGATGCAGTTCTTGGTCGCTGATATTGGTGCTGTATTCTTCACAGGGTTTGAGGTGACATATTTTGAGTGGTCAACTTCAACTGCATGGCTGCGGATTACAACTACACGAGGCATGGTTGATGGTTCCTCAGTTCCTGAAACCTGCTATGAAAGGTTAGTTACATGTAGAGTTTGCATTCCCTGATGTGTATATTTGTGTTGCATTCCAGTGATTGGCCTAGTCATTTGAGTCTTGAATGATGTTTTCATGCGTGTCATCTGAATATATGATCGATACTTTTTTTTAATATACTGAAGATTCGTCGTAACCGATGTATCATTGCATCTTATTTCATTCCTAAGTTGTATTTTCCTGATCGTTTCAGTATACGTTGCGGACGGTGCATTCAGCCTACCGGCTCCTGAATCATCATTGAAGTGTAGGCGCACTGCTGGCTGCACTGATTTACCACGTCAAACAGCAGGTAAGAATGGCGAATGCATCAGCTCGCTCCTGCAGGATTGTTGTGTGTTTGAATGATTTGGCAATGCTTTCCTTCCCAGTTGCTCTATTGGGAATAGTTGCTTTCAGACGTGTCCTAGCAATGGTAAATTTGGGTGTAAAACGACACCCTATGGATACTATTTTTCCACTCTCCCGAGTTTTGCTGGGAATTTTCCACTCCTTACTTTAATATGTATTGGATAATTGTAACCCTGTTAATGGTTAATGGATGTAATGATGGGGACAGCCTGTGTAGGGAAAAACGGGTAAGAATTGGTATAGGTACCTAATAACTAATTCTGGTGAGCTGGTAATTGGATATTGATAAAGCCAAGTACATATGTTTTTGGTTTAATTTTCCACTCTGTGCTTATTTTTAGCCAGAATTGTCCACCTGTACCCCAGCTCCAAAGCAATTCTACGACCCTGGTTGCTTTTCAGTGTCATTTTCCTTTGTGGGTTATAGGACATCTAATTGCCTGTCTGCTACATGCTCTACCATGATGTTATGCATACCATCTTTCGGCTGAAATCAAATGATCGATCAACTCCGCACTGATCTTAGACTTGGTCTGTCTTTTCCCTCGTTTGCTGCATTTTCTTACACTGGGTTATCTTTCAGATGCCGTCAACCATCAGGATTTTACCACTGCCTCGCTTCTGCATGGTGCTTATGGTGAGTTATTTCAGTGGTACTTGTGTCATATTTCAGAGATTGGTCTGGCCTATTGAGTATTATTGAATGATGTTTTCATGCGTGTCATCTGAATCTATGATCGATACTTTTTAATTATGCTGAAGATTCGTCGTAACAGATGTATCATTGCATCTTATTTCATTCCTAAGTTGCATGTTCCTGATCGTTTCAGTATACGTTGCGGACGGTGCATTCAGCCTACCGGCTCATAACACTGATTGTGCAACTGCACGAGGCATAGTTCTTCAGTTCCTGAAACCTGCTATGAAAGGTTAGTTACATGTAGCGTTTTCATTCCCTGGCGGTGTTTGTTTGTGTTGACCCATGACTCAAATAGCGTTCCAGAGGCTATTTGAGTATTATTGAATGATGTTTTCATGCGTGTCATCTGAATCTATGATCGATACTTTTAATTATACTGAAAATTCGTTGTAATCGTTGAATCATATTTCAGTTCTAAGTTGTATTTTCCTGATCGTTTCAGTATTCGTTGCGGACGGTGCATTCAGCCTACCGGCTCATAACACTGATTGATGCCTGTGACCCGGTCAGCGAGAGACAACGCCAGCTCGTATATTCTGCTCACGTTTTCGGTATGAAGCTCAGTATTTATCTAAAATCCGACACCAGTGACTTGTGGCAGACCACCTGTCACGAAATTTCATTGTATCATATTGATTATGCTTCATTCATTTCATTGCTTCTTCGTTGACTAATTGACACGGATGTTAATGTTTCATGTGACTGAAGCGATTAGCAGTGCGTGAAATATGCTTTATGCACGAAGTTAAGCGGACGCCGCGCGATCTTTTGCACTATCGCTGCCAAAACCTTACATTCCCTGTCTTTGATACATTTTGTCATGTCCATGACATTATCGGGCTACTCTAAACATGATAATTGATTGTGTGGATGGTGAAACTTTTCTCAGCCATCTTTCGGGGCTGATCCCTGATGGATATTCTGGTCTCTGAGCCAAATGTCCTACACAATATATAGTGTCTGTTGTTTCTTATGGCTCCTTAAAGGCCGTTTATCCCTTGCAGGCGATGGAAGTCTTCGGGTGCGTGCTGCCGCCGTGTAACTGAGTTGTCAGTACACCCTAAAGCCTGAATCATTGAAGTGTAGTCGCACTGGTGGCTGCACTGATTTACCACATCAAACCGCAGGTAAGAATAGCGAATGCATCAGCTTGCTCCTGCAGGATTGTTGTGTGTTTGAATGATTTGGCAATGCTTTCCTTCCCAGTTGCTCTATTGGGAATAGTTGCTTTCAGACGTGTCCTAGCAATGGTAAATTTGGGTGTAAAACGACGCCCTATGGATACTATTTTTCCACTCTCCCGAGTTTTGCTGGGAATTGTCCACTCCTTACTTTAATATGTATTGGATAATTGTAACCCTGTTAATGGTTAATGGATGTAATGATGGGGACAGCCTGTGTAGGGAAAAACGGGTAAGAATTGGTATAGGTACCTAATAACTAATTCTGGTGAGCTGGTAATTGGATATTGATAAAGCCAAGTACATATGTTTTTGGTTTAATTTTCCACTCTGTGCTTATTTTTAGCCAGAATTGTCCACCTGTACCCCAGCTCCAAAGCAATTCTACGACCCTGGTTGCTTTTCAGTGTCATTTTCCTTTGTGGGTTTGGAACATCTAATTGCCTGTCTGCTACATGCTCTACCATGATGTTATGAATACCATCTTTCGGCTGAAATCAAATGATCGATCAACTCCGCACTGATCTTAGACTTGGTCTGTCTTTTCCCTCGTTTGCTGCATTTTCTTACACTGGGTTATCTTTCAGATGCCTTCAACCATCAGGATTTTACCACTGCCTCGCTTCTGCATGGTGCTTA
This sequence comes from Chirona hameri, assembly GCA_036785665.1. NCBI lineage: Eukaryota > Metazoa > Arthropoda > Thecostraca > Balanomorpha > Balanidae > Chirona > Chirona hameri. The sequence continues at coordinate 54,938 of JAXIVJ010003666.1, read as the reverse complement.
TGGTGAGTTATTTCAGTGGTACTTGTGTCACATTTCAGAGATTGGCCTGGCCTATTGAGTATTATTGAATGATGTTTTCATGCGTGTCATCTGAATCTATGATCGATACTTTTTAATTATGCTGAAGATTCGTCGTAACAGATGTATCATTGCATCTTATTTCATTCCTAAGTTGTATGTTCCTGATCGTTTCAGTATACGTTGCGGACGGTGCATTCAGCCTACCGGCTCATAACACTGATTGTGCAACTGCACGAGGCATAGTTCTTCAGTTCCTGAAACCTGCTATGAAAGGTTAGTTACATGTAGCGTTTTCATTCCCTGGCGGTGTTTGTTTGTGTTGCGTTCCAGAGGCTATTTGAGTCTTATTGAATGATGTTTTCATGCGTGTCATCTGAATCTATGATCGATACTTTTAATTATACTGACAATTCGTTGTAGCCGTTGTAATCGTTGAATCATATTTCAGTTCTAAGTTGTATTTTCCTGATCGTTTCAGTATTCGTTGCGGACGGTGCATTCAGCCTACCGGCTCATAACACTGATTGATGCCTGTGACCCGGTCAGCCAGAGACAACGCCAGCTCATGTATTCTGCTCACGTTTTCGGTATGAAGCTCAATATTTATCTAAAATCCGACACCAGTGACTTGTGGCATACCAACTGTCACGAAATTTCATTGTATCATATTGATTATGCTTCATTCATTTAATCGCTTCTTCGTTGACTAATTGACACGGGTGTTAATGTTTCATGTGATTGAAGCGATTAGCAGTGCGTGAAATATGCTTTATGCACGAAGTTAGGCGGACGCCGTGCGATCTTTTGCACTATCACTGCCAAAACCTTACATTCCCTGGCATGTGGTCTTTGATACATTTTGCCATGTCCATGACATTATCGGGCTACTCTAAACATGATAATTCATTGTGTGGATGATGAAACTTTTCTCAACCATCTTTCGGGGCTGATCCCTGATGGATATTCTGGTCTCTGAGCCAAATTGTCGACACAATATATAGTGTTGTTTCTTTTGGCTCCTTAAATGCAGTTTATCCCTTTCAGGTGACAGGCGATGAAGTCTTCAAGTGCTACCACATCAAACAGCAGGTGAGAATAGTGAATGCATCAGCTCACTCCTGCAGGACTGTTGTGCGTTTTAATGATTTGACAACACTTTCCTTCCTAGTTGCTCTATTGGAAATAGTTGCTTTTCAGTGTCATTTTAATTTGTTGGTTACGGAATATTTAATGTCTGTCTGCTACATGCTCTACCATGATGTTATGCATACCATCTTTCGGCTGAAATCAAATGATCGATAAACTCCGCACTGATCTTAGACTTCTGTTGTCTTTTCCCTCGTTTGCTGCGTTTCCTTACTCCGAGTTATCTTTCAGATGCCGTCAACCATCAGGATTTTACCACTGCTTCGCTACTGCATGGTGCTTATGGTGAGTTATTTCAGTGGTACTTGTGTCACATTTCAGAGATTGGCCTGGCCTATTGAGTATTATTGAATGATGTTTTCATGCGTGTCATCTGAATCTATGATCGATACTTTTTAATTATGCTGAAGACTCGTAACTGATGTATCATTGCATCTTATTTCAGTTATAAGTTGTAAGTTGCATGTTCCTGATCGTTTCAGTATACGTTGCGGACGCTCCATTCAACCTACCGGCTCATAACACTGATTGTGCAACTGCACGAGGCATAGTTCTTCAGTTCCTGAAACCTGCTATGAAAGGTTAGTTACATGTAGCGTTTTCATTCCCTGGCGGTGTTTGTTTGTGTTGCGTTCCAGAGGCCATTTGAGTCTTATTGAATGATGTTTTCATGCGTGTCATCTGAATCTATGATCGATACTTTTAATTATGCTGAAAATTCGTTGTAGCCGTTGTAATCGTTGCATCATATTTCAGTTTTAAGTTGTATGTTCCTGATCGTTTCAGTATTCGTTGCGGACGGTGCATTCAGCCTACCGGCTCAACACTGATTGATGCCTGTGACCCGGTCAGCCAGAGACAACGCCAGCTCGTGTATTCTGCTCACGTTTTCGGTATGAAGCTCAGTATTTATCTAAAATCCGACACCAGTGACTTGTGGCATACCAACTGTTAGGAAATTTCATTGTATCATATTTATTATGCTTCATCATTCATTTCATCGCTTCTTCATTTACTAGTTAACACGGATATTTAATGTTTCATGTGATTGAAGCGATTAGCATTGCGTGGAATGTGTTTTATGCACGAAGTTAGGCGGACGCCGCGCGATCTTTTGCACTATCACTGCTCACTCCTCCAGGACTGTTGTGTGTTTGAATGATTTGGCAACACTTTCCGTCCTAGTTGCTCTATTGGAAATAGTTGCTTTTCAGTGTCATTCTCATTTGTGAGTTACGGAATATTTAATGTCTGTCTGCTACATGCTCTACCATGATGTTATGCAACCATCTTTCGGCTGAAATCAAATGATGGATCAACTCCGCACTGATCTTAGACTTCTGTTGTCTTTTCCCTTGTTTGCTGCGTTTCCTTACTCTAAGTTATCTTTCAGATGCTGTCAACTGTCAGGATTTTACCACTGCTTCGCTACTGCACGTCGCTTATGGTGAGTTATTTCAGTGGTGCACGGAGTTTAGGCGCCCATCTTCTGATGATAATTTCTTTCTGATCCTGTAGAGACCGTTCTGGTTCTCATTGGGATTTCGTGAGGGCTTTTCATAGTTACTCTGAAAATGAATCGCAGCTGAACCAGTGGGCTGGGAAGTGGCATGGTTCTAATCGTATTTTTGTCTTGTTTCAGAGTTGTGCAAAGCTCTGGGAAGAAATGAGTTATCTGGCGTGGTAATATTTTGGACTCTTGTCCTTTCAAGCGACTGATGAGGGGTCGTATTGGTGTACAGGTGAGTTGGCCGACAACACCTAAAAGATGTATGCTGCCATTGTATATTAGTCAGCTTTATTGTTTGACTGACATGAGGTCACAGTATGCTATACGCAAATTATCAGTAGAATATACTCCAGCATTGAGCGTTTGTTTCATTGCAGATTGAATTGGAAATGAGTGAATTCCTTCGTATTGACTAGGCATATGAATGATGAAACCTTTCTAACCATCTTTCGGGGCTGATTCCTGATGGATACCTTGTTCTCTGAGCCAAGTGTGCTCTGTAGCCTTCCGCTGGTATTACGTTTTTTTACATTCAATCTCTTCTTTCCAGGCACTGGAGAGTGGATTCTGTGACTTCAGACCTGCCCTATTAACATACTTCAGGTAATAGCAGTGTTGATGCAAGTCTATGTTTGTTTACTTATACGATAGTTATGAAATGATGCTTTCATGCGTGTCATCTGAAATTAATGATGATGACGGAATATTCACTGAAAATATAACGAGCCATAGTCTATTGGTATCTGTGTTTAGTGTCTCACGTCCGATTTTCTCCCTCAGGATCGGGCCGCGAACCTTGGGTCGTGCTGTAGTACGACAATGCCGACATTGCTCTGCAGGTCAGTACATAACGAAGCACCCGTTCTATATCCTAGACTGTTCACCCAAATGTAGGCATATCTCAACAAACTGCGTTCTCGGCTGTTCCTGTGTCGACGATCACGGATATATTTGCATTGAGGACTGCAGTGCTTCGCTGTTGTGATGAAACTATTTTAACCATCTTTCGGGGCTGACGCCTGATGTATATTTAATAAGTCTGACGTGAAGCAAATGCTCAGCTTGTTCAGCGTAGATGCAGTTCTTGGTCGCTGAAATTGGTGCTGTATTCTTCACAGGGTTTGAGGTGACATATTTTGAGTGGTCCCCTTCAACTGCATGGCTGCGGAGTACAACTACACGAGGCATGGTTGATGATTCCTCAGTTCCTGAAACCTGCTATGAAAGGTTAGTTACATGTAGAGTTTGCATTCCCTGATGTGTATATTTGTGTTGCATTCCAGTGATTGGCCTAGTCATTTGAGTCTTGAATGATGTTTTCATGCGTGTCATCTGAATATATGATCGATACTTTTTTTTAATATACTGAAGATTCGTCGTAACTTATGTATCATTGCATCTTATTTCATTCCTAAGTTGTATGTTCCTGATGGTTTCAGTATACGTTGCGGACGCTCCATTCAACCTACCGGCTCATAACACTGATTGTGCAACTGCACGAGGCATAGTTCTTCAGTTCCTGAAACCTGCTATGAAAGGTTAGTTACATGTAGAGTTTTCATTCCCTGGCGGTGTTTGTTTGTGTTGCATTCCAGAGGCTATTTGAGTCTTATTTAATGATGTTTTCATGCGTGTCATCTGAATCTATGATCGATACTTTTAATTATGCTGAAAATTGGTTGTAACCGTTGTAATCATTGCATCTTATTTCAGTTCTAAGTTGTATTTTCCTGATCGTTTCAGTATTCGTTGCGGACGGTGCATTCAGCCTACCGGCTCAACACTGATTGATGCCTGTGACCCGGTCAGCCAGAGACAACGCCAGCTCGTATATTCTGCTCACGTTTTCGGTATGAAGCTCAGTATTTATCTAAAATCCTAACCCAGTGACTTGTGGCATACCAACTGTCACGAAATTTCATTGTATCATATTGATTATGCTTCATTCATTTAATCGCTTCTTCGTTGACTAATTGACACGGGTGTTAATGTTTCATGTGATTGAAGCGATTAGCAGTGCGTGAAATATGCTTTATGCACGAAGTTAGGCGAACGCCGCGCGATCTTTTGCACTATCGCTGCCAAAACCTTACATTCCCTGTCTTTGATACATTTTGTCATGTCCATGACATTATCGGGCTACTCTAAACATGATAATTCATTGTGTGGATGATGAAACTTTTCTCAACCATCTTTCGGGGCTGATCCCTGATGGATATTCTGGTCTCTGAGCCAAATTGTCGACACAATATATAGTGTGTTGTTTCTTATGGCTCCTTAAATGCAGTTTATCCCTTTCAGGTGACAGGCGATGAAGTCTTCAAGTGCTACCACATCAAACAGCAGGTGAGAATAGTGAATGCATCAGCTCACTCCTGCAGGACTGTTGTGCGTTTTAATGATTTGACAACACTTTCCTTCCTAGTTGCTCTATTGGAAATAGTTGCTTTTCAGTGTCATTTTCATTTGTGAGTTACATAATATTTAATGTCGGCTACATGCTCTACCATGATGTTATGCATACCATCTTTCGGCTGAAATCAAATGATTGATTAATTCCGCACTGATCTTAGACTTGTGTTGTCTTTGATCTTGTTTGCTGCCTTTCCTTACTCTAGCTTATCTTTCAGATGCCGTCAACCATCAGGATTTTACCACTGCCTCGCTTCTGCATGGCGCTTATGGTGAGTTATTTCAGTGGTATTTGTCACATTTCAGAGATTGACCTGGCCTATTGAGTATTATTGAATGATGTTTTCATGCGTGTCATCTGAATCTATGATCGATACTTTTTAAATATACTGAAGATTCGTCGTAACTGATGCAATCATTGCATCCTATTTCATTCCTAAGTTGTATGATCCTGATCGTTTCAGTATTCGTTGCGGACGCTACATTCAGCCTACCGGCTCATAACACTGATTGTGCAACTGCACGAGGCATAGTTCTTCAGTTCCTGAAACCTGCTATGAAAGGTTAGTTACATGTAGCGTTTTCATTCCCTGGCGGTGTATATTTGTGTTGCATTCCAGGTCATTTGAGTCTTGAATGATGTTTTCATGCGTGTCATCTGAATCTATGATCGATACTTTTAATTATGCTGAAAATTCGTTGTAGCCGTTGTAATCGTTGCATCATATTTCAGTTATAAGTTGTATTTTCCTGATCGTTTCAGTAATCGTTGCGGACGGTGCATTCAGCCTACCGGCTCATAACACTGATTGATGCCTGTGACCCGGTCAGCCAGAGACAACGCCAGCTCGTGTATTCTGCTCACGTTTTCGGTATGAAGCTCAATATTTATCTAAAATCCGACACCAGTGACTTGTGGCATACCAACTGTCACGAAATTTCATTGTATCATATTTATTATGCTTCATTCATTTCATCGCTTCTTCATTGACTAATTGACACGGATGTTAATGTTTCATGTGATTGAAGCGATTAGCAGTGCGTGAAATATGCTTTATGCACGAAGTTAGGCGGACGCCGCGCGATCTTTTGCACTATCGCTGCCAAAACCTTACATTCCCTGTCTTTGATACATTTTGTCATGTCCATGACATTATCGGGCTACTCTAAACATGATAATTCATTGTGTGGATGGTGAAACTTTTCTCAGCCATCTTTCGGGGCTGATCCCTGATGGATATTCTGTTCTCTGAGCCAAATGTCCTACACAATATATAGTGTCTGTTGTTTCTTATGGCTCCTTAAATGCCGTTTATCCCTTGCAGGCGATGGAAGTCTTCGGGTGCGTGCTGCCGCCGTGTAACGGAGTTGTCAGTACACCCTAAAGCCTGAATCATTGAAGTGTAGTCGCACTGCGGGCTGCACTGATTTACCACATCAAACAGCAGGTAAGAATAGCGAATGCATCAGCTTGCTCCTGGGGGATTGTTGTGTATTTGAATGATTTGGCAATGCTTTCCTTCCTAGTTGCTCTATTGGAAATAGTTTCTTTTCAGTGTCATTTTCATTTGTTGGTTAAGGAACATCTTAATGCCTGTCTGCTACATGCTCTACCATGATGTTATGCATACCATCTTTCGGCTGAAATCAAATGATTGATTAATTCCGCACTGATCTTAGACTTGGTCCGTCTTTTCCCTCGTTTGCTGCGTTTCCTTACTCTGGGTTATCTTTCAGATGCCGTCAACCATCAGGATTTTACCACTGCCTCGCTTCTGCATGGTGCTTATGGTGAGTTATTTCAGTGGTGCACGGAGTTTAGGCGCCTATCTTCTGATGATAATTTCTTTCTGATCCTGTAGAGACCGTTCTGGTTCTCATTGGGATTTCGTGAGGGCTTTTCATAGTTACTCTGAAAATGAATCGCAGCTGAACCAGTGGGCTGGGAAGTGGCATGGTTCTAATCGTATTTTTGTCTTGTTTCAGAGTTGTGCAAAGCTCTGGGAGAAATGAGTCTTCTGGCGTAGTCATATTTTGGACTCCTGTCCTTTCAGGCGACTGATGAGGGATTGTATTGGTGTACAGGTGAGTTGCCGACAAAACCTAAAAGATGTATGCTGCCACTGTACGTTAGTCAGCTTTATTGTTTGACTGACATGAGGTCACAGCATGCTATACGCACATTATCAGTAGAATATACTCGAACATTGAGCGTTTGTTTCATTGCAGATTGATCTGGAAGTGAGTGAATTCCCTTGTATTGACTACGTACTTTAATGATGAAACCTTTCTAACCATCTTTCGGGGCTGATTCCTGATGGATACCTTGTTCTCTGAACCAAGTGTGCCCTGTAGCCTTCCGCCGGTATTACGGTTTTTTACATTCAATTTCTTCTTTCCAGGCACTGGAGAAATGATATTGTGGCCTCAGACCTGCCCTATTAACATACTGCAGGTAATAGCAGTGTTGATTGTTGATGAAAGTGTGTTTGTTTACTTATGCCGTAGTTGTTTGTCATTCAGTGACTATTGTTGCCGCTCTGCTGTCGTCTGCTTTCTGTATGCCTGTTTGTGGATCATGATCTAATGCAAATACCATCTTTCGGCTGACGGTAAGATATCAGACTGGTTCCACTTTCTCCCTCGTTTCTTGTGTTTGCTTACTCAAATTTGTGTTCCAGGTGCTGTTGGCGATCCCTATTTGAGCGTTGGCGATCCCTATTTGAGCACCCGTCACTACCTTCTAGTGCCAGGGGTGAGTACCTCGTATTACCGCACTTTGCTGATTGCTGAAACTCTGTTCTGATGATCGATATTTTCCTGATCCCGTAGAAGCCGTTCTGGTTCTCGTTGGGATTATGTGAGGGACTTTTCATAGTTACTCTGAACTCTAAACGTTGTTAATCCTGCATGCTTGAATGGGCAATTGTCTCATGTTTTCCGTCTGTCTTTTTTTACAGAAATGTAAACGTGAAGGTGCCTGACGTGTGATGAGCCCTTGACACTCCAAATGAAGCCTCTGTTGAACTTCATTACAACTTAACTGCATTACAACTTAACTGAAGAGGGGTTGCGACAGCCTAAAGGTATGTTGAACTGCAAATCACTCGTATCGACTGTGGTTTACAATTAACCAAATGTACATCTATGTTCTCTGTTGACTGAAGTTTACGTTCGCATAAAATATCTTAGTATTACGTTATTCCGTGTAATCACAATAATGTTATGCAATACCATCTTTCGGCTGAAATCAATGACTGATCATTTTCGCACTGACTTGCAATCGGTGCCATATTACTTTCTTTTCGTTTTGGGTATGCTAATCGTCATATACCTTCTAGGCAGTCATTCAAACATGGCCCGAAGCACGGCCTCAACTCCGCGGCGCAGAGCTGCCATCGGGCTGACGGATCTGGCGCACAAGTCTACGCGACGTCGCACGACCGCTTGCTCCACTTGACCAAGATGCTACAAGGCACGTGTCCTCGGGTAGAATGTCGGCTCTCGTCTCGACCGTGCTCGTTTCTTGATCTAATAAATAAGCGTGTAACTGATCCATGACAGTGTATAATAAGCGTGTATTTGTAACCGAAGATGTTGAAATAAATGCAAATAAATCCAGAAAGAACAGTATTTCACTCTAGGCAATTGTGTGATTTTCATCCACTGTAAAGCCGACCTTGAATCATCCATGGAAGTCTGCCGCGTTATTGGAATAACATGACGTCACTGCGCTGCATCAGTGTTAAATACCATCACGTACGGATGCAACACGCCAGTGTCTGGCGCCGTTGCTCGCTAGCTACTCCTGTCGGATGAAGTCTCCGCGCGCCACGTGGTGTGCCGTGCAGAGCACCACCAGCTGGAGACTGAGCACGGCCGCCGCTGCGAGGGTAATGCCCACCATGCAGCCGTGGTGCCGGTCCACCTCCTCCCACAGCACGCTGTAGCAGCCGTGCCTGGCGACACAGCGACACCGATCAGTACAATACAGCTCAGCTCAGGTCATCACGGCACAGCCACGAGAGAGTTTCAGTACAATACAGCTCAGCTCAGGTCATCACGGCACAGCCACGAGAGAGTTTCAGTACAATACAGCTCAGCTCAGGTCATCACGTCACAGCCACGAGAGAGTTTCAGTACAATACAGCTCAGCTCAGGTCATCACGGCACACTCACGAGAGAGTTTCAGTACAATACAGCTCAGCGGCAGGTCATCACGGCACACTCACGAGAGAGTTTCAATACAATACAGCTCAGCTCAGGTCATCACGGCACAGCCACGAGAGAGTTTCAGTACAATACAGCTCAGCTCAGGTCATCACGGCACAGCCACGAGAGAGTTTCAGTACAATACAGCTCAGCTCAGGTCATCACGGCACAGCCACGAGAGTTTCAGTACAATACAGCTCAGGTCATCACGGCACAGCCACGAGAGAGTTTCAGTACAATACAGCTCAGCTCAGGTCATCACGGCACAGCCACGAGAGAGTTTCAGTACAATACAGCTCAGCTCAGGTCATCACGGCACAGCCACGAGAGAGTTTCAGTACAATACAGCTCAGGTCATCACGGCACAGCCACGAGAGTTTCAGTACAATACAGCTCAGCTCAGGTCATCACGGCACACTCACGAGAGTTTCAGTACAATACAGCTCAGCTCAGGTCATCACGGCACAGCCACGAGAGAGTTTCAGTACAATACAGCTCAGCGGCAGGTCATCACGGCACAGCCACGAGAGAGTTTCAGTACAATACAGCTCAGCGGCAGGTCATCACGGCACACTCACGAGAGTTTCAGTACAATACAGCTCAGCGGCAGGTCATCACGGCACACTCACGAGAGAGTTTCAGTACAATACAGCTCAGCTCAGGTCATCACGGCACAGCCACGAGAGAGTTTCAGTACAATACAGCTCAGCTCAGGTCATCACGGCACAGCCACGAGAGAGTTTCAGTACAATACAGCTCAGCGGCAGGTCATCACGGCACACTCACGAGAGAGTTTCAGTACAATACAGCTCAGCGGCAGGTCATCACGGCACAGCCACGAGAGAGTTTCAGTACAATACAGCTCAGGTCATCACGGCACAGCCACGAGAGAGTTTCAGTACAATACAGCTCAGGTCATCACGGCACACTCACGAGAGTTTCAGTACAATACAGCTCAGCGGCAGGTCATCACGGCACACTCACGAGAGAGTTTCAGTACAATACAGCTCAGGTCATCACGGCACACTCACGAGAGTTTCAGTACAATACAGCTCAGCTCAGGTCATCACGGCACAGCCACGAGAGTTTCAGTACAATATAGCGCAGCGGCAGGTCATCACGGCACACTCACGAGAGAGTTTCAGTACAATACAGCTCAGCTCAGGTCATCACGGCACAGCCACGAGAGAGTTTCAGTACAATATAGCGCAGCGGCAGGTCATCACGGCACAGCCACGAGAGAGTTTCAGTACAATACAGCTCAGCGGCAGGTCATCACGGCACAGCCACGAGAGAGTTTCAGTACAATACAGCTCAGCTCAGGTCATCACGGCACACTCACGAGAGAGTTTCAGTACAATACAGCTCAGCGGCAGGTCATCACGGCACAGCCACGAGAGAGTTTCAGTACAATACAGCTCAGGTCATCACGGCACACTCACGAGAGAGTTTCAGTACAATACAGCTCAGCTCAGGTCATCACGGCACAGCCACGAGAGAGTTTCAGTACAATACAGCTCAGGTCAGGTCATCACGGCACAGCCACGAGAGTTTCAGTACAATACAGCTCAGCGGCAGGTCATCACGGCACAGCCACGAGAGAGTTTCAGTACAATACAGCTCAGGTCATCACGGCACACTCACGAGAGAGTTTCAGTACAATACAGCTCAGGTCATCACGGCACAGCCACGAGAGAGTTTCAGTACAATACAGCTCAGCGGCAGGTCATCACGGCACACTCACGAGAGAGTTTCAGTACAATACAGCTCAGCGGCAGGTCATCACGGCACACTCACGAGAGAGTTTCAGTACAATACAGCTCAGCGGCAGGTCATCACGGCACACTCACGAGAGAGTTTCAGTACAATACAGCTCAGCGGCAGGTCATCACGGCACAGCCACGAGAGAGTTTCAGTACAATACAGCTCAGCTCAGGTCATCACGGCACACTCACGAGAGAGTTTCAGTACAATACAGCTCAGCGGCAGGTCATCACGGCACAGCCACGAGAGAGTTTCAGTACAATACAGCTCAGCGGCAGGTCATCACGGCACAGCCACGAGAGAGTTTCAGTACAATACAGCTCAGCGGCAGGTCATCACGGCACACTCACGAGAGTTTCAGTACAATACAGCTCAGCTCAGGTCATCACGGCACAGCCACGAGAGAGTTTCAGTACAATACAGCTCAGCGGCAGGTCATCACGGCACAGCCACGAGAGAGTTTCAGTACAATACAGCTCAGGTCATCACGGCACAGTCAAGAGAGAGTTTCAGTACAATACAGCTCAGGTCATCACGGCACACTCACGAGAGAGTTTCAGTACAATACAGCTCAGCGGCAGGTCATCACGGCACACTCACGAGAGAGATTCAGTACAATACAGCTCAGGTCATCACGGCACACTCACGAGAGTTTCAGTACAATACAGCTCAGCTCAGGTCATCACGGCACAGCCACGAGAGTTTCAGTACAATATAGCGCAGCAGCAGGTCATCACGGCACACTCACGAGAGAGTTTCAGTACAATACAGCTCAGCTCAGGTCATCACGGCACAGCCACGAGAGAGTTTCAGTACAATACAGCTCAGCGGCAGGTCATCACGGCACACTCACGAGAGAGTTTCAGTACAATACAGCTCAGCTCAGGTCATCACGGCACAGCCACGAGAGAGTGTCAGTACAATACAGCTCAGCTCAGGTCATCACGGCACACTCACGAGAGAGTTTCAGTACAATACAGCTCAGCGGCAGGTCATCACGGCACACTCACGAGAGAGTTTCAGTACAATATAGCGCAGCGGCAGGTCATCACGGCACACTCACGAGAGAGTTTCAGTACAATATAGCTCAGCGGCAGGTCATCACGGCACACTCACGAGAGTTTCAGTACAATACAGCTCAGCTCAGGTCATCACGGCACAGCCACGAGAGTTTCAGTACAATATAGCGCAGCAGCAGGTCATCACGGCACACTCACGAGAGAGTTTCAGTACAATACAGCTCAGCTCAGGTCATCACGGCACAGCCACGAGAGAGTTTCAGTACAATACAGCTCAGCGGCAGGTCATCACGGCACAGCCACGAGAGAGTTTCAGTACAATACAGCTCAGGTCATCACGGCACAGCCACGAGAGAGTTTCAGTACAATACAGCTCAGCTCAGGTCATCACGGCACAGCCACGAGAGAGTTTCAGTACAATACAGCTCAGCTCAGGTCATCACGGCACAGCCACGAGAGAGTTTCAGTACAATACAGCTCAGCTCAGGTCATCACGGCACAGCCACGAGAGAGTTTCAGTACAATACAGCTCAGCGGCAGGTCATCACGGCACACTCACGAGAGAGTTTCAGTACAATACAGCTCAGCTCAGGTCATCACGGCACAGCCACGAGAGTTTCAGTACAATACAGCTCAGCTCAGGTCATCACGGCACAGCCACGAGAGAGTTTCAGTACAATATAGCGCAGCGGCAGGTCATCACGGCACAGCCACGAGAGAGTTTCAGTACAATACAGCTCAGCTCAGGTCATCACGGCACACTCACGAGAGAGTTTCAGTACAATATAGCGCAGCGGCAGGTCATCACGGCACACTCACGAGAGAGTTTCAGTACAATACAGCTCAGGTCATCACGGCACAGCCACGAGAGAGTTTCAGTACAATACAGCTCAGCGGCAGGTCATCACGGCACAGCCACGAGAGAGTTTCAGTACAATACAGCTCAGGTCAGGTCATCACGGCACAGCCACGAGAGAGTTTCAGTACAATACAGCTCAGGTCATCACGGCACAGCGACGAGAGAGTTTCAGTACAATACAGCTCAGGTCATCACGGCACACTCACGAGAGAGTTTCAGTACAATACAGCTCAGCGGCAGGTCATCACGGCACACTCACGAGAGAGTTTCAGTACAATACAGCTCAGGTCATCACGGCACACTCACGAGAGTTTCAGTACAATACAGCTCAGCTCAGGTCATCACGGCACAGCCACGAGAGTTTCAGTACAATATAGCGCAGCGGCAGGTCATCACGGCACACTCACGAGAGAGTTTCAGTACAATACAGCTCAGGTCATCACGGCACAGCCACGAGAGAGTTTCAGTACAATACAGCTCAGGTCATCACGGCACACTCACGAGAGTTTCAGTACAATACAGCTCAGGTCATCACGGCACAGCCACGAGAGAGTTTCAGTACAATACAGCTCAGGTCATCACGGCACACTCACGAGAGTTTCAGTACAATACAGCTCAGCGGCAGGTCATCACGGCACACTCACGAGAGAGTTTCAGTACAATACAGCTCAGCTCAGGTCATCACGGCACAGCCACGAGAGAGTTTCAGTACAATACAGCTCAGCGGCAGGTCATCACGGCACAGCCACGAGAGAGTTTCAGTACAATACAGCTCAGCGGCAGGTCATCACGGCACAGCCACGAGAGAGTTTCAGTACAATACAGCTCAGGTCATCACGGCACAGCGACGAGAGAGTTTCAGTACAATACAGCTCAGGTCATCACGGCACACTCACGAGAGAGTTTCAGTACAATACAGCTCAGCGGCAGGTCATCACGGCACACTCACGAGAGAGTTTCAGTACAATACAGCTCAGGTCATCACGGCACACTCACGAGAGTTTCAGTACAATACAGCTCAGCTCAGGTCATCACGGCACAGCCACGAGAGTTTCAGTACAATATAGCGCAGCGGCAGGTCATCACGGCACACTCACGAGAGAGTTTCAGTACAATACAGCTCAGGTCATCACGGCACAGCCACGAGAGAGTTTCAGTACAATACAGCTCAGGTCATCACGGCACACTCACGAGAGTTTCAGTACAATACAGCTCAGGTCATCACGGCACACTCACGAGAGAGTTTCAGTACAATACAGCTCAGCTCAGGTCATCACGGCACACTCACGAGAGAGTTTCAGTACAATACAGCTCAGCGGCAGGTCATCACGGCACAGCCACGAGAGAGTTTCAGTACAATACAGCTCAGCTCAGGTCATCACGGCACAGCCACGAGAGAGTTTCAGTACAATACAGCTCAGCGGCAGGTCATCACGGCACACTCACGAGAGAGTTTCAGTACAATATAGCGCAGCGGCAGGTCATCACGGCACAGCCACGAGAGAGTTTCAGTACAATACAGCTCAGCTCAGGTCATCACGGCACAGCCACGAGAGAGTTTCAGTACAATACAGCTCAGGTCATCACGGCACAGCCACGAGAGAGTTTCAGTACAATATAGCTCAGCGGCAGGTCATCACGGCACAGCCACGAGAGAGTTTCAGTACAATACAGCTCAGCTCAGGTCATCACGGCACAGCCACGAGAGAGTTTCAGTACAATACAGCTCAGCTCAGGTCATCACGGCACAGCCACGAGAGAGTTTCAGTACAATACAGCTCAGCGGCAGGTCATCACGGCACACTCACGAGAGAGTTTCAGTACAATACAGCTCAGCGGCAGGTCATCACGGCACACTCACGAGAGAGTTTCAGTACAATACAGCTCAGCGGCAGGTCATCACGGCACAGCCACGAGAGAGTTTCAGTACAATACAGCTCAGCTCAGGTCATCACGGCACAGCCACGAGAGAGTTTCAGTACAATACAGCTCAGGTCATCACGGCACAGCCACGAGAGAGTTTCAGTACAATACAGCTCAGCGGCAGGTCATCACGGCACACTCACGAGAGAGTTTCAGTACAATACAGCTCAGCTCAGGTCATCACGGCACAGCCACGAGAGAGTTTCAGTACAATACAGCTCAGCGGCAGGTCATCACGGCACAGCCACGAGAGAGTTTCAGTACAATACAGCTCAGGTCATCACGGCACAGCCACGAGAGAGTTTCAGTACAATACAGCTCAGGTCATCACGGCACACTCACGAGAGAGTTTCAGTACAATACAGCTCAGCTCAGGTCATCACGGCACAGCCACGAGAGAGTTTCAGTACAATACAGCTCAGGTCATCACGGCACACTCACGAGAGTTTCAGTACAATACAGCTCAGCTCAGGTCATCACGGCACACTCACGAGAGTTTCAGTACAATACAGCTCAGCGGCAGGTCATCACGGCACACTCACGAGAGAGTTTCAGTACAATACAGCTCAGGTCATCACGGCACACTCACGAGAGAGTTTCAGTACAATACAGCTCAGCTCAGGTCATCACGGCACAGCCACGAGAGAGTTTCAGTACAATACAGCTCAGGTCATCACGGCACACTCACGAGAGTTTCAGTACAATACAGCTCAGCTCAGGTCATCACGGCACACTCACGAGAGTTTCAGTACAATACAGCTCAGCTCAGGTCATCACGGCACAGCCACGAGAGAGTTTCAGTACAATACAGCTCAGCGGCAGGTCATCACGGCACACTCACGAGAGAGTTTCAGTACAATACAGCTCAGGTCATCACGGCACACTCACGAGAGTTTCAGTACAATACAGCTCAGCTCAGGTCATCACGGCACACTCACGAGAGTTTCAGTACAATACAGCTCAGCTCAGGTCATCACGGCACAGCCACGAGAGAGTTTCAGTACAATACAGCTCAGCGGCAGGTCATCACGGCACACTCACGAGAGAGTTTCAGTACAATACAGCTCAGGTCATCACGGCACAGCCACGAGAGAGTTTCAGTACAATACAGCTCAGCGGCAGGTCATCACGGCACAGCCACGAGAGAGTTTCAGTACAATACAGCTCAGCGGCAGGTCATCACGGCACACTCACGAGAGAGTTTCAGTACAATACAGCTCAGCGGCAGGTCATCACGGCACACTCACGAGAGAGTTTCAGTACAATACAGCTCAGCTCAGGTCATCACGGCACAGCCACGAGAGAGTTTCAGTACAATACAGCTCAGGTCATCACGGCACAGCCACGAGAGAGTTTCGGTACAATACAGCTCAGCGGCAGGTCATCACGGCACACTCACGAGAGAGTTTCAGTACAATACAGCTCAGCTCAGGTCATCACGGCACAGCCACGAGAGAGTTGCAGTACAATACAGCTCAGCGGCAGGTCATCACGGCACAGCCACGAGAGAGTTTCAGTACAATACAGCTCAGGTCATCACGGCACACTCACGAGAGAGTTTCAGTACAATACAGCTCAGCGGCAGGTCATCACGGCACACTCACGAGAGAGTTTCAGTACAATACAGCTCAGCTCAGGTTATCACGGCACAGCCACGAGAGAGTTTCAGTACAATACAGCTCAGCTCAGGTCATCACGGCACAGCCACGAGATAGTTTCAGTACAATACAGCTCAGCTCAGGTCATCACGGCACAGCCACGAGAGAGTTGCAGTACAATACAGCTCAGCGGCAGGTCATCACGGCACAGCCACGAGAGAGTTTCAGTACAATACAGCTCAGGTCATCACGGCACACTCACGAGAGAGTTTCAGTACAATACAGCTCAGCGGCAGGTCATCACGGCACAGCCACGAGAGAGTTTCAGTACAATACAGCTCAGGTCATCACGGCACACTCACGAGAGAGTTTCAGTACAATACAGCTCAGCGGCAGGTCATCACGGCACACTCACGAGAGAGTTTCAGTACAATACAGCTCAGCTCAGGTCATCACGGCACACTCACGAGAGAGTTTCAGTACAATACAGCTCAGCGGCAGGTCATCACGGCACACTCACGAGAGAGTTTCAGTACAATACAGCGCAACTCAGGTTATCACGGCACAGCCACGAGAGTTTCAGTACAATACAGCTCAGCTCAGGTCATCACGGCACAGCCACGAGAGAGTTGCAGTACAATACAGCTCAGCTCAGGTCATCACGGCACAGCCACGAGAGAGTTGCAGTACAATACAGCTCAGCTCAGGTCATCACGGCACAGCCACGAGAGAGTTTCAGTACAATACAGCTCAGGTCATCACGGCACAGCCACGAGAGAGTTTCAGTACAATATAGCGCAGCGGCAGGTTAGCAATGTTACGCTGTAGTCACGCCGTGCGGCGAGATGGCAATGCGCCACAGCACATTGTAAAATGGGTTTATCAAGGAGCCGCAACACATTGTATCAGCGGGGCATCGGTGCGCCACAGCACGCTAGCAGCGGGACATTAATGCATAAAACACTTCAGATGGGCGCAGATCTAAGTGGGGCACCAGTGCCCTACACGCAATACAAAATGCAAGTTGGCCGGGAACTGACACTTCCTGATGTCAAGACAATCTAACCAACTTATACTCAGCAAAGTTTGTTTTCAATTAGTTCTTGATGCACAAGCAAGCGAATTCCGATGAGTTCGTAAAATTATGTGACTAGTCTCCTCCCTCAACAAATATTTTTGTTCGCTATGGATCCGCCTGTTTCCGATTCTAATACTGTGGACGTCACCAGTGACCTCGACAAAATGGCGAGAATGGTGTTCATGTCTAGTGTTGAGCTGCGATGATGATTTGGGAAGCGGGATAGGAGACTGTTCCTTTCCTTCCTCATTACCTACCTACCCCTTCTATGATATATTTCCAAAAACTTACTTAGAATGGATTGTCGAGTTCTTCAACCATTGAAATTATACCAAGCATGCAGCAGCTGCCATAGCACTGACTTATATAAATTCCAGCGGCTCAAAGCAACTAAAGTCTAAAACTGATTGCTGTTTGAACACAGCGTATTTATGGATGTACCCAGGCACGCAGCCAGGATTTCGTCAAAGGGGGGGGGGGGGTGCTGCGGCTCGAAAGGGCCCCCTTCCCGAGCGTTGAAAGGGCACGTTACAAGGATGGAGAATACGGTATGACAGGTATGACATGGGTCATAACAACTTGGGAACCAGCGACACCAATTTGGAATCAGCTATACCAACTTCGAATATTGTTTTAGGCTGAAGACCTGTAACTTTTAAATAAATTGCGGAGCGGTGCGAAAATTTTGAGTTATGCCCTCGATATGCATTCTCATCAATGCGTCGCATTGCATATGGTGCGGACCTCTAAAAATGTTATTCTTTTAGGAGTGCGGTTAAAGAAGTGTTAACCCTCACCCTACGGGGGGGGGGCGACAGCCTGAGGTTTTTCTTGAAAAAAAAATTGTACACATGCGTCGCATCTTGCTGATTTTTTTTTTGTAGCTGAATTTACAACAATTATACGTATCCTATCAAAATGTGAAGCGTATACGACTATTATATCGTGACGTATGACCTTTTCGTCAAGGCCATGTCAGACCCCAAAGGGCAATTGACCTGACCCGAAAGGTCACCAGTTGACCTAGATGCTCAAAATGGAATGCCTTTGTATTCTGCTTATGACGGGCAACACGTTACTTTTTACGGTGTCCATCTCTTTCCGTTCGGAAGTTATACTAAGCACCCTGCACAATCGCTATTTGTGGACGTGGTCGATCTTAGGTCATTCACTTGACCTGGAAGGTCACCTGTTGACCTGAAACCTAAAAATCGCATACTGTTAGATTCATCTCATGACAGGCGATTTTTTTTAAAGTTAAATTGCGTTGCGGAGTGGCGCGAAATTTTGTAGTTGTATTCCCTGGACAACTGCATGCTTACTGTTAAAAGACCCAGGCTCCCTTCAGATCGTCTAGGGCCCTCTCCGACCTTTTCAACGCCCTTCCGACCTGTTCAGGGACTCATCTGGGATTATGGTCCCCCCCCCCCCCAAAAAAAAACTTTTTCGTCGGTGCAAGCTTGCCAATTGACACGGCGCTCTTTTCTAGGCCAATAACAAGTATGTCAAATTTAATTGTGATCCTTTGAGTTTTGGTCCCCCTCCCCTCGAGCCTCCGTAAGTTGTTGACCCCTACCCAAAAGGTAAACAATCATAGTCGTACGGTTCTCCGCGTGTGCTCATTTGAAAGCTCTTGTCGAGTAGAATACACTTCCATTGAGTCGAAATGCTCAATTATTTCGTTTTATGAGTCAAACAGCTACCAAAACCAAGCCTTCCATAGAGCTCTATTGAAGGCTTGGTTTTGGTAGCTGTTTATTACGAGCGCTTCGAAGCGCTCGCTCGTCTTTCCGTTGTATATGTGAAAAATCTGAATATGAGCTGCCCGACCCGACCCGACCCGACCCGTGGCGACGCTTTTGAGCTCATATCTGCAACCACACGTCCGATTGACAAGCTGACTTCTTTGCTGAGCAGCCCCATCCAACCTACCCTGTTTGAGACCGGTGCCGACTCATGTGGGTGACTACCACCAGGGGCGGATCCAGGGGGTGGCCGCAGCGGTCGCGCCCGCCCGCCCCCCCCCCCCCCCCCCCCCCCCCCCCCCCGCCGTCAGAAGGGCGCCCCACGGGCTGTCTGTCGCCGGGCGCCGCCAGGCGCCCGGCGCTGGACAGCCCGTGAGCACGCAACGTCCATATAGACCGTTTGGACGCCCTTTTGGGCGCCCTTTTGAAAGTAACTTACCGAATATCAGGTCATAAAGGTCATGACCTGGTCCTTTTGACCCGAGGCGCCCTTCCGGCCAGTGACGGCGCCCTTACGGCCATTGACGGCGCCCTTTCGGCCATTGACGGCGCCCTTCCGGCCAGTGACTGCGCCCTTTCGGCCATTGACGGCGCCCTTTCTTTGGAAGGCGCCCCTAAATTGGCCTGCGGCCACCCCTCCTAAAATATCCTGAATCCGCCCTTGACTACCACTGACATAAAGACATGTCAAACGTGTTTAAATCTCATACAAGTGCAAAAGAGTGCATTTCCTTTAAAGGGATTATACGGGTTTTCCCATAATAATTGAGTTACATAGTAAAACGTACTTATAAAGGTGGTAGAAGTCCCACGGTGGCCACTTTTTTTCTGGAAATTACCTCTTCTGCACGTAAGGACATTCCAAAGTGCGCGGTGATGCCACCGCGTATTTTCTGCAGGACCGGCTGAGGCAGAGCCAGTCATCTCTCTTATGCTAATAAAAACACCTCACTTATGGCATATTTCCGGTAAAATAAGCAATATTTGAAAGAAAATAAACTTGTTTTGTTCCAACGACACCAGCAGTTACCTAGTTTTCCCATAAAATTCTATATTTTTCATGAATTTTCATGCCAAAAAATTAATACGCCACCACCAAAATCTCAACGCTAAAGGCCAGAGAAAAGAAAACCACAACAACACAAAACCTCAACGAACAGTGTGTAGTAATACAAAGTCCCGTCAGTTTTGAATTGCATAATAATTTTGTGATCCAGTCTAGGACTTGCAGATAATTCAAAACTCTAAAATTGATCTTAAGATAAAAGTGGTGGACAGTAGTGCCGATCAAGTACTCATCTGATACTAGTCTCGAACAACGCCCAAGTTTTAACACTGATAATTTCTGAAATAATGGACTAAATGAGCATTGAGGTCCCTGTTATATGTCTTAAAGGAAATAGTTCACCTTCAACATGGGTTTTGAACTGAAATAGCAGTTTTGTAGCCCGTGTTGAGAAATCTTTATCTGGAACTTGTATTGGCTGAAAAGACTCCAGCCGAAGATATTTGACTTTTTGGCGAAGGAATACGGCGCATATATGATGTACCGTACCGTCTGAAAGTGCCAGCACTGCCATGGAGCATGCGCAGACCAATAACGCACACCATAAAATCAATAATGTACAACCTTCTGTCCTGAATTGGCGCGATGTAGGACCATTTTTAAAAAGAAAAAAAGAAACTATTAAAAAATGTAATAAAATCGTGTTCTGAAAAAATCCGAAGGTGAACTATTTCCTTTAAAGAGAAATAATGACCTTTCGATTTTGTTAGCAACAATTTCTTAGGCTACCGTTATGGTTGTAAAATTATTTTATTTAAATTTAAGAATTAAATAAAATGATTCCCAAATTCAAAGTTGTAAGTTTGGAAAAAATACAAAACAAATACCTTGTGTACTTCATGAATGTCATTGACAAATTCGTCCTTCCCTACCATTGTTTACATCGAGTGCGGCATTTTTGGAGGCTCTGTGACGTTTCCGATCAAACTGAGCGCTGCTCGGACACACGCTAGTAGCGCTAGTAGCGCTTTCGTTCTCCATGGCAACCAGGCGTCATCCAATCAAAAGCCAGAAAGGGAATACGTTCTGGCTTTTCATTGGCTCACGCCTGGTTGCCATGGAGAACGAAAGCGCTACTAGCGTGCGTTCGAGCAGCGCTCTGATCCGTGAATCATCCGTGAAGCATCCGTGATGCATGACTGACTATCAGTATAAGTCATGAATAACAACATGCAAACTATACCAACTCGAATAAAATAAGGGCGGAATAAATTGAACCCCAGGCAAGCTAGTATTCGCAAAGCACTCGGCACTGCGCCACAATAGCAAAAGGTGAGGGAAATTAATATTGGATACAATATTATTACGTCACAAGTTTCTGAAGTGTCAACTACTATGAAATACAGTGATACAATACCTTTAATAATGATTAACAAGAAAATTCAAACTTAAAAACAATAATTTGAATCAGTCTTGAATTAGCTTTCAACTCAAAATCAGATATATTTTGCAATGCTACACAAGAATGGCACCATTGACGTCATAAACAAGCCTGCTACGGGACTTGGGTATACTAGTCAGGAACAACTCGCCACAATGGTAAAGTGCGCCGAGAAGCATGACAATGACTTTGTAAACAAATCGCCGACGCTAAATAGGTCGCCGTCGATGTGCATCGATGAGCTTCCGATTTAATTGCCAGTTTTGTGTTATTGTTTGTTAGTTTTTTTGGGAAAAAAAATATTATTTTTCATGATAATATAAAGCATAGTCTTATATACAGCCACAGACAAATTATACAATACTCCTAATGTTGAAAACAAATGAATCGATTTGAAAAAATTGAGGGGTCGCAACCACTAACTATGCCGCCGTTGATGCGCGTCGATGAGCTTCCGATTTTATTGCCACTTTTTTCGAATCGCTGTTAGTTTTAGAAGATCGCCGGGCATATAATCACAACAAGCAGAACGTACAATATATTTTCCACTCCAGTGCGTAAAAAAAAAAACGGGAAAAGCCCGCAGTTTGATGAGGACCAAAAGTTCTTGCGAGTACCGGTCGTTAAAAGTGTGGAACGCTTATCAACTTTAACTTGAAATATCTTTCGGTAGGAAAGTTTTCATGCAAAATGTGATGAATTTACAATATATTTTGGTCTCGTCTGCGCTAACTCCATTGTTTTTTGTTTTTTTTAAATTTGTTTGGGGAAAAATGTCATTATTTCCCTTT
Organism: Chirona hameri; assembly: GCA_036785665.1. Taxonomy (NCBI): domain Eukaryota; kingdom Metazoa; phylum Arthropoda; class Thecostraca; order Balanomorpha; family Balanidae; genus Chirona; species Chirona hameri. Next base: position 32,413 of record JAXIVJ010003666.1, on the reverse strand, counting down.
AAAGGGATTATACGGGTTTTTCCCAGAATAATTGAGTTACATAGTAAAACGTACTTATAAAGGTGGTAGAAGTCCCACGGTAGCCACATTTTTTTCTGGAAATGACCTCTTCTGCACGTAAGGACATTCCAAAGTGCGCGGTGATGCCACCGCGTATTTTCTGCAGCAGGACCGGCTGAGGCAGAGCCAGTCATCTCTTTTATGCTAATAAAAACACCTCAATTATGGCATATTTCCGGTAAAATAAGCAATATTTGAAAGAAAATAAACTTGTTTTGTTCCAACGACAGCAGCAGTTACCTAGTTCTCCCATAAAATTCCATATTTTTCATGAATTTTCATGCCAAAAATTAATACGCCACCACCAAATTATCAACGCTAAAGGCCAGAGAAAAGAAAACCACAAAACACAAAACCTCAACGAACAGTGTGTAGTAATACAAAGTCCTGTCAGTTTTGAATTGCATAATAATTTTGTGATCCAGTGTAGGACTTGCAGATAATTCAAAACTCTCAAATTGATCTTACGATAAAAGTGGTGGACAGTAGTGCCGATCAAGTACTCGTTATCTGATACTAGTCTCGAAAAACGCCCAAGTTTTAACGCTCATAATTGCTGAAATAATGGACTAAATGAGCATTGAGGTCCCTGTTATAAGTCTTAAACGTGTCTAAAGCTCATACAACTGCACAAGAGTGCATTTCCTTTCAGGACGGAAACTCGTATAATCCCTTTAAATCGGAAGCTCATCGATGCACATCGACGGCGACCTATTTAGCGTCGGCGATTTGTTTACAAAGTCATTGTCATGCTTCTCGTCGCACTTTACCATTTGTGGCGAGTTGTTCCTGATTATATGCTGAGAAGCGGGTATCGTCAAAGGCTAGCATCCCATATTCCCGTTTAGTGTACCCAAGTCCCGTAGCAAGCTTCGTTAATGACGTCACTGGTGCCATTCTTATGTAGCATTGCAAAATATATCTGATTTTGAGTGGAAAGCTAAGACTTATTAAAAATATTTTTTTTAGTTTTAATTTTCTTGTTAAAGGGAATAGTCACCTTTAACATGGGGTTTTGGACTGAGATAGCAGATTTGTAGAGCAGATCTAAAAATGGTTTGTGGTGAAAGAATTACCCCTCTACGTTAAGTAATTTCGACACAGGACTAGTGGGCCCGATTTCAATCCCGCTGTTCCGGGCCACGATCGGGGAATGAACGCTCGCCGCCGCGCCGCCGGAGACAGGTACACTCTCTGGCACGTAGTCTCTGGTCACGACGCCTCGTTAATATCCGCTCAGCCGCCCGGGCGGCGCGGCGACCCCTTGCCAGAGACTGTACTTGGCGTCAGGCGGAGCGGGGCGGAGCCAGAACGCCAGCTGCTATCGTACGATTTCTCGTGAAATAGAAAGAAACTTACTTCTTTCTCCACATATATCCATCAGTTGTCCAAAGCAAAGTCATATTCATAGTTTTGAGCTCAAAATGCACCTAATGGTTGAACTTCAAGACAACTTTCAAGGTGACCTATTCCCTTTAATCATTATTAAAGGTATTTTATCACTGTATTTCATAGTAGTTGACACTTCAGAAACTTATGACGTAACAATATTGTATCCAATATGCATTTCCCTCGCCTTTTGCTACTGTGGCGCAGTGCCGAGTGCTTTGCGAATACTTGCTTGCCTGGGGTTCAAATCATTCCGCCCTTATTTCATTCGAGTTGGTATAGTTTGCATGTTGTTGTTATTCATGACTTATACTGATAGTCAGTCATGCATCAATGCAGAATTCACGACTGCATCAGCAGTGGACCATTAACATCCATTCGTAACAGAGCCTCCAAAAATGCCGCACTCGATGTAAACAATGGTAGGGAAGGACGAATTTGTCAATGACCTTCATGAAATACACAAGGTACTTGTTTTGTATGTTTTCCAAACTTACAACTTTTAATTTGGGAATAATTTTATTTAATTCTTAAATTTAAATAAAATAATGTTAAAACCATAACGGTAGCCTAAGAAATTGTTGCTAACAAAATCAAAAGGTCATTATTTCCCTTTAAAGAGCCCATGATACCGCGCTTCGCCCGGTCTCGTCGGCCCGCGCAGGGGGGGGGGGGGGGAGGGGCACCCCTCCCTTGGCTAAGTGCCTGGATATACCCATGACGTGTCACGCTATTCGCTGCCTTGGCTGAATTCAGAATTGTATCTAGGGCCTTGGAATGAATGGTGAATGAGTGGATGAACTTGACATTCAATCATAGTAGAAGCCAATCTTGTGCAGTGGTGTACCCAGGATTCACTCCAGGAGGGGGCAATTTTTTATCAGGGGGGCACAAGGTACCCCCACCAAAAAAAAATCACCGGATTTGGCCCACTATATTTTTAGAGGGGCATATTTTCAACATTTTTTATATAAAAAAGGTAAACAAGTGCCTACATCTGTAAGTACCTACAAAGAAAAGACTCAACGATATAGGGTTAAAAATTACATGTCATTTGAGCTAAGAATAAATTAAGTTTCATATCCTTTGGAACGTATTCAGCAAAACAAAAAATCAAGCAATTCTGCATTCTTGGGGGTACGTCCCCCCTGATTTTTTAACTGGGGGGGGACGCGTCCCTCCCCTCGCTTTCGACGCCTATGCACAGAGGTATGCGTTGGTGAACGCTGAATTCTGGACACAAAAATGTGACCTTCCTGATTTTAATTCTTCACCCCTTATACCCGGTCACTCACTTTTTAACGTGGTGGATGTCCCAGGACTCTGGGCCGCCGGTCAGGTTGGTCCGGTTGCTGAAGAGCTCTTCCAGGGAGACCTCAGTGGTGCCATTCACGGAGAAGTTGCCCGTGAGCACCTCCGTTGCATTCATTATGATCAGCGAGCCGTTCCCTGGCGTCCCCTCGGCCGGCCAGGCGGTAACGTCGTTCGGCCCCGGGGTGACTCCAGCCGGATCCGTGACGCTCCGTTTAGGCCTGACTTTCGACGGGGGCTCAGTCTCCGCCTCTGGCGATGTTTCCTCCGCCTCGGTCGATGTTTCCCCCGCCTCGGTCGATGTTTCCTCCGCCTCGGACCATGTTTCCTCCGCCTTCGTCGATGTTTCCTCTGCCTTGGAAGATGTTTTCCCTGCCTTGGTCGATGTTTGCTCTGCCTTGGGCGATGTTTTCCCTGCATTGGGCGATGTTTCCTCGGCCTCGGGCGATGTTTTACCTGCCTTGGGCGATGTTTTCCCTGCCTCGGGCGATGTTTCCTCGGACTCGGGCGATGGTTCCTCGGGCAGCGCCATCGCGATCGCCGGGGCCGCGGTGCTGGTGTTGACGGCGGTACTCTCGTCGCTGGTGGCGGTGGTGTTTGCCGCCGCGACGGTGGCGTTCAGCTGAGGTGTGGGTGTGCTGGAGATGGTCGGCAGGGTCTGGATGGTGCACGGGGCGCCGCCGGAGGGGGAGCAGCATGACAGGGGCAGCTGGAGGCCGACAGAGTGGTAGTCTAGCGGTCCGTCCACTCCGCAGCACGGCAGCCGCTGCTGCACCAGGTCCAGCAGCTCCGTCAGCTGGTGCGGCTGGTGGCGCATTTTGTCACGGAACACGGTGTGCATCCGCCGCTGAAAGTTGACACGGCCGCACAGCGACCAGAAGAAGACCACTATTTGCACCATGAACAAAAATGCCACCAACGTTACGTACACGAGCAGCATTTTGTAGGAGTTGGACAAAGCTCCGTAGATGCCCAAGGCGGCTATGGAGGAGGTTACCAATCCAAGGACGAGAAGGGGATTCAAAACGCTGTGGCACATCTCACATGTCTCTGGTTTAGCGGCGGCGGTGATTGACGTGATTATAGAGGCGAAACCAACAACGAAAAACAAAATGTTCGTGATGACGAGGAATGCCCGGGCGCAAACAAATTGCTGCCTGGCAGTATTTTCATCTGCCTGAGAACGCGGGTACGGTATGCGGTAATTTTGCAATGTTGACTTGCTCCTCGGAGAACCATCTGCGATGTTAAACGCCCAGGATGGTTTGTTACTGGTTACTGATGGTGAAGTTGAATACATAGTTATTACTTTGGAGAGAATCAACCTTAACAAAACATCTTGATAAACCGCATTAACTCAAGTCATAATTTTGCTTACCAACGAGCTTGTCTATGTTTCACTGCATATTTTAGTTCGGGAAATTTTTACAAGAAATTGAGAAAAAGTAACTTCGGGAAACCAAGGAAATAAAACAAAGAAAACAACACTGACTTGCATTTTGATACGGAATAAGCCTGAATGCACCGTAATGCGACGATGATAAAATTGTGTTGCTCACGTGCAGCGGTGATGTCTTCCACCGCCGATTTGGAATATTTGACTGTTGAATTTGTCATCGTAAAAGCGGTATCTCGAAAACGGCCATAATCTGTTATTTTATACAAGTTAAGTTAGATGTGGGTGTAATTTGGCTTTTAACCCCGAATACCCCGTTGGGGTATTCATCAGAACACGCCCATCTGGGAGGGGGGGGGGAGATTTTGCCCATCTCGTAATCAGGGTTGCCAGATCCAAATTGACATGTGTCGCTAAATCTCCGTTGAATTATCGCCAAATATCGCTAATTTCTTGAATTGAAATCGCCAATTTTTCGCCAAGTCGGCTGCTTTTGATAAGACAGGGACTCGTCTAACATGTTAACTAGGGGGGCACCCCCCCCCCCCAGTCACGGCTCCTGCCCCCTCCCAACCCTCCCCCAGTCGAGGCAAAAAACGGCCACTGGGGGGGGAGTTTAAACCGGTGATAATTGTTGGCGAGATGCATATTTTAACTGTTCTGTGCAAGTTGTAGGCTAGGGATGTAGGATCCTATTCAGTTGAGGTGGCTTCACCCCCCCCCCCCCCCCCCCCACACACACTTGGACGAGGAAGTGGGTCAAGTCCGGGGATACATATGCATTTACGTGGATTTTCATGGTACTTTAAGCGATTTTTCCCAGCTCCCCCCCCCCCCCCCCCAAAAAAAAAAAATATGGAGAAGCTACAGCCTACACCCCTCACCCTGTTATATGCCATACGACCAGATGCACACACATGACATATACAATACACATGTAGTTATTGTAACTGATCCATGACAGATGGTGTATAATGACAATCATAACTCAAACGATGTTTTATATTATAGGTATTAGCAAAGCTTTCGATGACAAGTATAATGATCACTGCGAAATGCTGAAAATGAAAGAAAACACACAGTAGCGGAAACCGACGCAGGTTAAATAGGCCTATTTCTCAATAAAAGCATGCACATTTTTATATGACACAATCACTGCTAGTTTGTCCGAATTGATCCCATCTTTAAAAGTCGCACAGCTTAACCCGGCATTGACTGGGGTCTCAGCAGAACGTCATTCACTGGGGGGGGGGGGGGCGTTAAACGCCCCCCTGGTTATCTTCCGAACCAATGATCGCAGCGAGACGCGCAAGGCGGAAATTTTAAGCTCTCAATGAGACGAATCTAAAGCATGTTCAAAAATGTAAAAGTGATGTCAAATGTCAGGTCACGGTCAGGTCAAAGGTCAAAATCAGCGTATTTGAGTTTATGGGCCATACTTTCCATCCAAAGCCTTCGATTACGACCAGTTTCACCCAAAGTGCTGCTAAAGGTATGATACATATCTCGCATGAGCTAAAGTGAGATTGTTGGCCAAGGTCAAGGTCAGGTCACAAAAGGCCACTATGCTCAACATATCTACGAAAGTCATGCAACACATGTTTTATGAGTTGTTTTTCACGTATAATTCGATGGTGATAGTCATTTTACGCCCTGACTTCATTTACGTGAAGTAAATGCCAATATTAGGTCAAGTTCAGGTCACTGAAGGTAAACAAATTCAATTGTTAAATCTAAACAAAAAAGGGCATGTTGCTGGAACAGTTTTGTCTCAGAAATACAGTGGTGGCATTTATTTGTCTGTATCTAGTCAATAAAAGACAAAAAAAACGCAATTAAAAAATATGACGTCATGAGTTACCCATACTTTAGATGGCATAAGTCAGTCAAAAATGGAGATATCAGTTTGAAATTTGGTATGGTAGTTGCCTATGTATGGTTCTCTGACATATCTTCCGTTTTTTATATTTTAGAAAATTTGATTTTGTGATAATTCCCCCCCCCCCAAACAAAAACAAAAAACGTTTTTTGTTTTGTTTTTTGGGGTCAAAAACTAAATTTTGTCACAAATCCGAGATAGTGAGTTTGCAACCGTTGCAATTTGCTATCTTTTGTCGTTTTTCGATTGCATTTTGCTTCAAATGCGGCATTTGTACAGCCTGGCAAAGTTTAGCTGATTTTGGTGTAAAACTCGTGTGTAGTGACATCACTAAATTCGCTATAGTTGGAGAAAAAAAAATCGACAAAATTTCTTTATGTTTGCACACAAGACGTCAAAATGATGTATAAGAAGGTACCCGAAGTTTCACGTTGATAGCGCTATTAGTTTTTCAGCTATTGCGAACATATTTCAGGGGGTGTTAAACGCCCCCCCCCCCGCCCCCAGTCAATGGCGGTTAAAGATATTCACTTACCCAGTTTTCAGCATATATTGTGAAACTTAGATGAACTGGAAAAAGCATGGATTAGCATTGGACATTACTCCAAACCTTAAACCAAGTAAATGACTAATGAATTAATGCCATGTCATATTAATTATAACTTTCCTGCAAGGAACGCCAATAACGCGATTATAGTTAATAGTTATGTAGGCATTTTTAAACTATGATGTATATTTCATGTAGGTACAGATATCATTTCCAAGCTAAATTTGGAAATTTAGCCACACTGGTCCGTTCTGACTGTCATCTGTCAACACAATTAACCCGCCATTGGCATGGGGGTCCCAGCCGAACGCCATTGACTGGGTGATCTTCGGAACCAATGATCGCAGCGAGACACGCAATGCGGCATTCGAAAGCTCTCAATGGAACACATCTAAAGCATACTCAAAAGGTTCACATTGGTGTCACATGTCAGGTCACGGTCAGGTCAAAGGTCAAAATCAAGGTATTTGAGTGTATGGGACATAAGTACTTTCCATCCAAAGCCTTCGATTGCGACCATGATCACCCAAAGTGCTCTCAAAGGTATAATACACATCCCGCATGTGCTAAAGTAAGATTATTGGCAAAATTCAAGGTCAAGGATCAATGTCACAAAAGGTCACCATGTGCAATATATTTACGAAAGTCATGAGACATATGCTTTATGGGTTATTTTACACGTAAAATTCGATAGTGATAGTCAGTTTACCACCTGACTTCATTTAAGTGAAGTTAGTGTAAAACTCAGGTCACGGTCAGGTCACATGGTACAAATTTGAAATTAATAAGTATACAAAACATGTTTCTGGACCAGTTTTGCCTCAGAAATGCAGCGGTGACGTTAATTTGTTTGCACCCGGTCATAAATAACATTACAACAACGTCATGAGTTACCCAAGTACTTTAGAAGTCATAAGTCAGTCAAAATTGGTGATCTTGTTTAAAGATTTTGTTTAGGAATTCCCCATGTGTTTTTCTAATATATTTCACGTTTTTGTATAGCTTTAAAAAATCCATTTGTGCTTTTTTGGGGGGGAGGGGGCAAAAACCAAAATTTAACAACTCCGAGATATCCATTTTGTAGCCCATGCTATTTTTTATCTTTTGAGGTTTTTGATTGCATTTTGTTCTCAAAATATGACCTTCGTAAGGTCTATTACATTTTAGCTGATTTTTTGGTCTAATTCGTGTGTAGTGACACCACTAAATGCGCTATATCTCAAAGATTGTTCGACAAAATTGCTTCATTTTTGCACACAAGACGTACAATTTATGTGAGAAAAAGTACTTAAAGTTTCACGTTAATAGCACTATGTATTTTTGGGGGCTATTGCGAAAGTTCGTCGGGGTGGCGGGGTGGCGTGTTTGGAAATAGCAACCAAGTAAGCTGGTACTTGGGAGACATAAATAAGTCAAAAATATAGATATTGCTTTGGTGGGGGGGGGGGGGATCGTCCATACTTGGTTCTCCAATATATCTTCGGTTTTATAATATGTTTGAAAAGTTTGATTTTGTGGAAACTGTTCCCCCTAAAAAGAAACATTTTTGCATCCCAAAATCAAAATTGTATAATATATTAAAAAACCGGAAGATATATTGGAGACCCAAGTATGAACGATGCCCCCCCCCCCCCAAAAAAAAAAAAATATATATATATATATATATATATATATATATATATATATATATATATATATATATATATATATATATATATATATATATATATATATATATTTGACTGGATTATGTCTTCCTAAGTACTAGCCTCCTCCTTAACTTGGTTGCTATTTCCAAACATGCGGGGGTGGCGTTAAACGTCCCCCAGTCAATGGTGGGTTACTAACAATGCATAATGTGGCTGCTTATCAATCATCTCAACATAATTGTTTGAATGCACAACTTTAACAATCATTCACAAGCTAAAACACTCCTACCACTTGAAGGAGCTTGCATTGGAATGGTTCGTCTCGTATCTGTCTGATAGACGCCAGAGAGTTATCATCAACGGTAAAACCTCCGATTGGAAACCGATGACCTCCGGCGTTCCAGAAGGATGACTGTTGGCTCCCCTTCTCTTTTCGATGTTCATTAACGAGCTACCGAGTAACATGGAATCCGGCTGCCTTTTGTATGCAGACGATGTAGAAAAAATCCGCAAAATCACCTCCCCAGCTGACGGACTGTTACTGCAGAGGGATCTCAACCATCTGTCAGCGTGGTCCGTCAGGTGGGGACTGACCCTCAACCCTGCAAAATGCAAATCGTTTACGATGACTCAGGCGTGCACCCGTCCAGACCAAATATTTTCTGAATAGTACCGAACTGGATCATGTAAGCAAAATTAGGGACCTCGGCCGTAACACTAGATACCAAAATAACCTTTGCATCACATGTCTCTGACATAGTCAGCAGGGCCAACCGAGCACTCGGCCTCCTTGCTCGTGCTTTTCAAGTCGGTACTAGCACTTCAAAATTCAACCGGAGCGCAGTGCTAGCTGCGTACTTCGCGAACGTTCGTTCGATTTTAGAATACTGTAGCGTGGTCTGGGTGGGGGCAGCCAATTCCCACACGGTGCGGGTCGATCGAGTGCAGCACAAGTTCCTCATTTGGCTACTCACTCATACATCCTCCGGACAAGCTAATTCTCTCTCTTATGGTAGCCTTCTGCTCCATTTCAAATTTCCTTCCTTAGCATCACGCAGAGTGCAGCATGACCTGCTCTTCTTGAGGAACATCCTGCGGGAGAAAGTGGACTCACAGGTCCTGCTTGAGTCGTTTCCCCTGCACGTGCCGCCTCGATCGACCCGCACCGTCTCTCTTTTAACCGTGCCTCGAGCACGGGTAAGAACTGTGGACTCTGGGATGTTCTGCCGGCTCCCTAGAGCAATGAATGCCTTTTTAGGCAGTGCTTTTAACGCAGGTTGAGATATGACAGTTTTGGAGCTTTTAGAGCACAGGTGATCAAGTACGTTTTAACCCTGTAGTCTGTGAGTGTAAACTTTAGGCTGTGTGATTATGTGATGTGTGTGCTGCGTTGTGTATTTATTGTTATATCTTATCTTCACGACTTCGCCTGTCAGTGGAGCGTAGCTCTGTTCGCGATCAAATGCAAAAACTATTTATTTTATTAATATTACTGCCCGTTTTTACTATATAAATGGACTATGGAAATCCAGAGTAAGTGTGACTGTTCGTGGACAAGAACGGGTGAAATTAAGATAAGTAATCTTAAGCCTGCCCCCCCCCCCAGTCAAATTTCCTTAGACGAGTCCCTGTGATAAGATGTTTAATGTTTGTTTGAAGGAGCGACCACCTGTTCCATGCCGATTGGACGTCTAAATATGCTGCTAAGTGGCGTGGCATGTTTGTGCTTTGTAGTGGCATCAGCATGGCAACAAGACATGTGTCAAGACTAGTTGTGTCTCAGAAATACAGTGCTGGCACTTCTTTGTCTATCTGGTCAATAAAAGCCAAAAAACGCAATTTCAAAATATGTCGTCATGAGTTACTCATACTTGGGAGCCATAAGTCAGTCAAAAATAAAGACATTGCTTTGAAATTTTGTTTGGGTATTTTCCATATGTAGTTCTCTAACATATATTCGTTTTTTTGTTTACATCTTTGACAATTGCGATTTTATGAGCATTTTTCCGTTTTTTTCTCTATTTTTGGGGTAAAAGAAAACATTTTCAAAATCCGAGATAGACATTTTGTAGGCTTTGCAATTTAATATCTTTTGACGTTATTTGATTACGTTTTGCTTAAAAGTGGTCTTTGTACAGCCTGTTCAAGTTTAGCTGATTTTATCGTAAAAATCGTGTGTAGTGACGTCACTAAATTTGCTATATCTCAAAAATATATCGACGAAATTGCTTCATTTTTGCACAGAAGATGCAAAATTAACCCGCGCACTGCCAGGGGCTTTGCGCCGAACACGAACTGCAGGGGGGTTGATTTCCGCCCCCCCCCCCCACCTGAGATCTCGAAAACTACGCTACGTAGCGAGAAGCGGAAAAAGGGATTTGATAGCTCCATACATGTTCTATCGAAAGTATTTCAGTGTTATTTTAGGTCAGGTCAAAATTGAGGTCACCAGAGGTCATCAAAGGTCAAATTTTCCAGTTTTTCCTGTTTTAGGACATTGCTCCAGAAATTCCCATATATCTCAGAAACGATGCTAGTTAGACACAAACGGAAAAAAGCAAACGCCAGCCAGTGAAATTTACAATCGGTAGAGTGTCCTCAGATTTGATCTCAGGTCAATATTTGAGGCTCCAGAGGTCAAAAAGGGGAAAAATGTCGTTTTTTGCTAAATCGTTTTTGCTATGAACTTTTTACTTAATAAAGATAACGGAACACTGTTTACGCCATTGTGTTTATCTTGTGAAGGCGCTTCGAATGATATATATGATGACCTTGTTAAGTCAACTTAACAATTTGACCTCAGGTCAAGGTCAAGTGGTGACCCAAGTAGGGCATGTTGCATATGGGAAGACGTATCCCGACGAGACAAACACATTGCTATCTGTTTTACTTCCCTATCTGCATTATGCCGGGAGTTATGGACAAAAAAGTGATGGTGACCTCGCATGACCTCAAATGACTCAATAGGGGTCACTGAACAAAAATTATACTTGGATCATCAAGAATATCCTATAATAACATCATCCAGAAGTAATTGGACTAATATCATGCATATCCTTGAAATAGGAAGCATTTGTATATTTCCCCATTGACTTATTATGGGGAGGCTACGAAATTGACCTGACCTTAAGTCACCGATATCAAAATTCCAAGTTATACGAATTGTAAGTACTTATGCCCTCATGATATTCTGCAAGTTTCAAACTGATCGGTGAACAACTCTGGCTTTGGCACAGCTGCAAACATTTTTGAAGGTGGGGTCACTTGGCCTGGTCTGGTGACCTGACCTGAGATGACCCGAAGTAATTGTTTCCTTCAAAGTGTGCGTAATTGATGTCCTGGCAGGTGTGCGAAAACCCGGCGGCGCTGCGCGCCGCCGTTTTTTCGCTATCTTTGAAAAACCTGAGGGGGGGGGGGGGGCGGAAATCAACCCGCCCCCTGCAGTGCGCGGGTTAATGTGGGAGAAGGTACCCAAAGTTTCACGTTCATAGCTCCATTGAGTTTTTAACTAATGCGAAAATTCGTCAGGGGTGCAATATCCCCCGGGTTAAGCGCGGGTTAAAAGACCTCAGACCAGTTAAAGAAAAATGGAGGTGGCTTAATAAGTCTGGCTATTTTAAGAGCTATAAGCACCTAGTTCCCAAACACATTTCCATTAACATGACATGCCTACCTTTGCGTAACATTTTACTGACAGCACACCATTGTTAACATGCGTGCTCTTTGCGGGGAAATTCTTTAAAGGGACTGTCCCACCTTTTTGAAAGTTGTCGAATCACACTTAATTGTATGTCTGCATGTCAGGTGAGGTCAGCTGAGCATGTTCGTGAACTTGTTCCCGATTTTGTTTGTATCTTGGAAGATACTCAACTTTTAGTTTTGAGCGGAAAGTTGGGTTGGTGACGTCATATTTTTTTTTAATAACAGGGAAATCCTTTGTGCTGCAAAATGTATGGCACAATTTTTTGTCGACATCTATTGCGCAGAAAAAGCGAACCACCCGGTGTCTAGATTAGCTTAGATTGCGAACCACCCGGGTCGAGAAATGAAAGACGAAAATATTCCAAGACTGACTTTGACACAAGTCGACTATCATTACCATTTGGGTAAAGAGAGACGACGCTGTCGGTTTAGAGGCCCTATTCAAATACACATGGGCCTTATTTTTTACAGATGTCAAAATCAAACTCGAATATCTTTTTGATTAGATCATTGTGGTTGTTTTAACTGCTACCATACTTAATTTCAATGTCATTGCATCAAAATGGCTATCTCAACTCAAATATAATGTTAAGGTGGGATAGTCCCTTAAGTGCTAAGTTTCATTATTTGTTTAAGGCAAACTTCCAAATTCGCCAATTTTCCTCGCTTTAACGCCATTCGCCAAATGACATTGTTCCCATCGCCAAGGGGGTTCAAAATTCGCCAACTTGGCGATATATCGCCAAGTCTGGCAACGCTCTCGTTATCTTCCGAACCAATACTGGCAGGGAGATGCGCAGGGCGGCAATCGAAAGCTCTTCATGAGACGCATCTAATGCATACACGAAATTGTCAAAATAAGGTCACGTGTTAGGTTATGGTCAGGTCAAAGGTAAAAATCGAGGTATTTGAGTTGATAGGCCATACTTTCCATTAAAAGCCTTAGATTGCGACCATTATCGCGGGAAGTGTCCTCAAAGGGTATATAAAACCTACATCTCCCGCATAAGCGAAAGTGAGGTTGTTAGCAAAGGTCAGGTCAAAAAGGTTGGCAAGAATTCTACGAAAGTCATGCGACACATTTTTATGGGTTATTTTACACGTAGAATTCGATAGTGGTAGTAATTTTCACAAACTCAGCGCATATAAGGGCCCTTAGGTAAAGTTCAGGTCAAGGTCAGTTCACATAAGGTCAAAATTTGAAATTGATTAATCTAAATAATTTGTTTTTTAGGCCGTTTGCCGTTTGCACACATAGACGAGTTTTGAGACAGTTTTTCAAAACGACGTTTGCGGACGTTCTTGATGCGCCAATGGGTCAAAGGCTCAATTAGAGCCATCACATCCCTTACACAATACAAAAAAAAACATTAGTTAAACATTTTGTGTGACATTTCATTTTCGACTCAAAAACTATTTCAGTAATAAAATAGCTGACCTGCAATTAGTAACTCCTCATCAAATTATCGTATTAATCAGTGCAGATTCAACCCATGCAATAGGTATCCCTTGCAGAGGCGTAGCCAGGGGGGTGCAAATGGTGCTCCTGCACCCGGGAGATTTTGCCAGGCCCCCTATGCCCGGCTGCAACCACACGGCCTGACGGCCGTCATTTTATATTGATGCAAAATACCATGAGAGAAGCGGATCCAAAGCCCTATCCCACAATACAAGGCCCTGTCTGTCAGAGAGCCCTATGATAAGGAGGAAGAACCCTTTCGAGGGCCCTCTCAGGCCTGGAATGGCCCTCTCAGGCCTGGCATGGGCCCTCTCAGACCTGGCATGGGCCCTCCCCAAGGGCGTATCCAAGGGGGTACCCTGGACACCCGCGGGTACCCCCTTGAGCTGGGGGGGCCCATTTATTTTCTGTCTAAGGGGCCCTAATCGGTTTTAGGGGCTCTTAGCTGGCCAGGCATAACCTCGGTCGATCTGAGGTACGATCGGTCGACCTGGGGGGGGGGGGGCTCAGTCGGACTGAGGGGGCCCTCATGCGCCCTGAAGGGGCCCTCAGTCGGCCTGAGGGGGCCCTCAGTCGTCCTGAAGGGGCCCTCAGTCGACCAGAGGGGCCGTCAGTCGGCCTGAAGGCCCCCTCAGTTGGCTTTAGGGACCCCCAGTCGGCCTGAGTTAGTCTGAGGGGACCCTCTGTCGGCCTTAGGGGGCCATCAGTTGGCCTGAGTGGGCCCTCAGGCGCCCTGAAGGGGCCCTCAGTCGGGCTGAAGGGACACTTAGTCGGCCTGAGGGGCCCTTGGTTGACCTGGGGGACCCTCAGTCGCCCTGAAGGGGCCCTCAGTCGGCCTTAGGGGCCCTCAGTCGGCCTGAGTTAGTCTGAGAGGACCCTCAGTTATTTCACATAATCAGGTCGTTCCACTGTGACAGGGTTATTCCACGACCCTCGAACAAGATCAGACAGTTGTCAAATCAACCTACATACGACTAAAAAAGAAGAAAAAAAGTTACACAAATATTTACAATGGATGAATCATGCACGTAGCAAGTCACGAATCTTGGTCTTGAGCGGTGGCATAGCCAGGTCAGAGTGCCCATTGGCGATCACGAGTCGGTTATACAGCTCAGCAGCTCGGTACACAAATCGTCGTTTCCCATGTTTGTTTCTGACTCGGGGCAAGCTTAGATGGTGAGACTGCCTAGTGTCACGGCGCACATGCTCGCGGTTGTATGTGATGCACGAACGCAACAAGTCAGGTTTTCCGTAAGTGAGTATACCGTGCAGCAGACAAAGATCAAAATACGACACCATGTCAGACGCACCCAACCATCTGAGATAACCGATGACATCGGAAATATGGTCATACTTTCGCCTCCCGGAAATGACCCTGGCTGAGAAGTTAAACACTTTCTGCAACTTAGTAATGTTCGTGCGGTTAGCGCTCCCGTAGACTTGTACACAATACCGTACATGGGAAAGGACCAGGGCGTCAACTATCCTCGGTAGTACACTCAATGGAATGATATGTATGATGTGCATGATTCCGATAAGGATGCCGAAACAGCGGTTGATGATGTGGTCTATGTGCGCCGCCCAAGAGAGTTCAGAGTCCATGACTACCCCTAAGCCATGGACCTCAGTCGGCCTTAGGGGGCCCTCAGTCGCCCTGAAGGGGCCCCGTCGGCCCGAGGGGCACTCAGTCGGCCTGAGGAGCCCTCCGTTGGCCTGAGGGATCCTCAGTCGCCCTGAAGGGGCCCTCAGTTAGCCTTAGGGGCCCTCAGTCGGCCTGATTTAGTCTGAGGGGACCCTCAGTCGACCTTAGGGGCCCTCAGTCGGCCTGACGGGACCTCAGTCGCCCTGAAGGGCCCTCAATCGACCAGAGTTAGTCTGAGGGGAACCTCAGTCGGCCTAGGGGGCCCTCAGTCGGCCTGAGGGGGCCCTCAGTCGACCTGAGGGGTCATCAATCTGCCTGAGGGGCCCTGAGTCGGCCTGAGGGGACCCTCAGTCGTCCTGAGGGGGCCTTCGGCCTGAGGGGCTTTGGTCGACCTGAGTCCTGAGCCTTGAGTCGGCCCAAGGGCCCCTCAGTCGGCCTGAAGGGCCCAGTCAGCCTGAGGGGCACTTAGTCGGTCTGAGGGACCCTTAGTCGTCCTAGGATAGCCCTCGGATGGCCTGAGGGACCCTCGGTTGACCTAAGATGGCCCTCGCCTGGTTTGAGGGTGTCCTTGGTTTATATGAGGTTGCCCTCGGACTGCCTGAGCCCTGAGGGGCCTTCTGTCGGCCTGAGAGGCCATTGGTCGTCCTAGGATGGCCTTCGGATGGCCTAAGGAGGCGCTTGGTCGGCCTAAGGAGGCGCTTGGTCGGCCTGAGATGGCCCTCAGTCAGTCGGCATGAGGGTGCCCTCGGTCTGCCTGAAGGGCCCACATTCGGCCTGAGATGGACCTTGGCCGGCCTGAGATGAACATTGGGCAGTCCAAATGGCCCTCGGTCGTCCTGAGAGAGCCCTCGGCCGGCTTGAGAAGCCCTTGACCGGCTGAGGGGCCCTTCGGTCGGCTCAAGGGGCTTTCGATCGGCCTAAGAGTGGTGCACTCAGCTGCCCCTAGGGGACTTCGATCGACCTGAGGTAGGCTTTGGTGGGCCTGAGTGGACCTCGGTCGGCCTGAGGGTGCTCTCGGTCGGTCTGAAAGACCTTCAGTCAGCCTAAAGATCCCTGAAACGGCCTGAAGAAGAAAAAAAACGCTCGTTCAGCGTGAGGGACCCTCGTTCAAACTGTGGCGTCCTCGGTCGGCCTTATATCGCCCTTGGCCGGTCTGTGGGGATCTCTGCTAGGCCCTTCAAGACCGATCTTCCAAGGCCTCGGTGGGCCCAACAGACCCATAGAGGCATGGGTGGAGCTTTTGCAAGAAAGTTGGTGGGACAAAATGTAATTTTGCTTGGTTGTTTTGCTTGGTTGAGACCATTTTAATGCCGGATGACCTCCAAATCTGACAAGAGTTGGTGGGACAAAACACAAAGTTGGTGGGGCCCTACCATTTGAATAGGAAACTCCACTTGTGCATAGAGGTCTCTCTTAAGCCAGATAAGAACCGTTTCAACCTTCAGGATACTTTCCCTTCCTTCAAATCACGACTTAAAAACATGTCGGATATGAGATTAACTTTATATTTCCATTATTTACCCCGCGCTCAACAACGCATTTTCATTATTTACCCAACCCCCAGCACAACAACATTTGTTTCGTTGGGGTAGGGGTAAAAGGGCCCTCAGTTATTAGCTGGAGGCTCTTGGAAAGGGGCCTGACGCTCTGGAGGCTCATACAACTGGCCGCGGGTACTACCTTGGCGAAATCCTGGGTACGCCTATGGCCCTCTCAGGCCTGGAATGGGCCGAAAGGCCGTTTCGGATATTTATGGGGACCCCCCCTCCCCCCGCCCCTGTGACGGGCCCCCCGACCGGATGCACCTGTCTCGAAAAATGCTGGCTACGCCCCTGATCCCTTGCAATGGAAAATGGTATCCCTTGGAATGGAAAAAGAGGTACCAAAACTAAGAATAGTTGTTACCTAGTTGTTGCCGTTGATTGCTGGTTACTGTACGTGTACAACTCATCTCACATATTACGGTTAGACGTTAATAACTGAAATAATTGGTATTCGTTTTGAACGTTTTTTTAAACTTTCGAATGATGCTCATACCACGTAAACGTGGCATATTGCTTTTTAAACGAAATACATAAAGCTCGGGCCGTCGTCCTACCAAGCATCGGGCTGATATCGGCTCAACGTCGGCATGTTTTCGAGAGACCCATTCATCATCGGTCGTGTCGGCCAAATGCTGGCACACAGCCCCCTAAATTGATTCGTCGGATATGCGGTGAAATCGGTTATTCGATCGAAATATGGCTTTGTGGACCGAGTGCGTCTTTCGGGGGGGGGGGGGCGAGAGCCATCCCAGAGGAGACAAACAGCTTAAACTTTACGAAGGAGAGAAATATTGCTTCGCCGATATTCCCCCGTTTCGTCGTGTGATGTGATGGTTTTGGGTAGTCTATGTTCCTAGAACCAACGAATTCATCAGAAGCTTGGTTTTCCACAGATCACCGTGGCTGAAACCATGGTATAGTGTTAAATGCCTGATCTAAGGCCAGACACAAGGGATAACCCAGAGCGGCAAAAAACAGTTGTTTTGGCGGCGAAATCCACAAAAAGTATCAAGCAATAAAACAAACTCATCGGAGTTTGCTTCTTTATGGATGAATGGGTGATTTAATAAACTTTCTTTCGTAAAGGTTTCTTGGCTTTAATTATCAAATACGTCATTTTTTGCTGATTTCAGTCGGTTTGGGGGCTTTGGCATTTGGCCACCTTGCATCCGCCATTGGCCAGAAAACATTGAGGGAGCCAAAAGCATCTTTGGGGGCAAAACTCAAAATATTGAGGACGAGGGCCACCCCAAACGTGTATAAATCGACACCTATGGTCCACGCTAATTTCGAACCGATGCGACGAGGGGCGGAGATCGTAAAGCTACGCTAGATAGTTGTAAATAGTGTTTAATTGATTTTAGGTTGAAAGCGTGCTTCAGTGATGCTTTTATCTACAGACCGTACAATCGTATGTTACCTGCGAATTTTGCTCCCACTAGGCACTAGGGGGGGGGGGGGGATTTGGTCACTGGGTAGGGAGCCAGCAGTCACTGTGGGGGCATTTGCTCCTCCAAAAAAAATTAACATGCTATCCGAGGCCATGCAGTACAGTAAAAAAGCGTCGGGTGACTGAAGGATTCTTTTTTAAGGCTGGTGATGCATCATATATAGTATCCTAGTGCCTGCTCGTGTCGAATTAACTCAGTTTTCCTGGGGGGGGGAGAAAATTGGTTTCACGGGGGGGGGGGGTAATACCCTTAATTGGGGGGGGGGGCAATCCCCCCCCCCCCCCCCCCTCCCCCAGTTAACATGTTATGTGATGCCCTGCTTTAACCCTCGCCCGGGTAGGGCAAAATCACCACGTGTTCGGGTAGGGGGGGGGGGTACGACCCCCCCCCCCCCTTAGCGTTTCTTATATAATTGAAGTAGAGCTTCGATTCCAAGACGAGTGTGTTGCTTGTGACGAGAAGAAGCCGCTGATACCCGATTTTAAGGTATTGGGCCATTAGGTGACCTCTGAGGTCATGTCAATGACCCAAATGTCATCAAAATTGAAAATGCGTATACATTGCATTTTATCGAGCTAGAATCGTGAATGAGCATATCATAATGCTTAATGAGTGTTAAATTCGTAATCAGCGTCACAAAATGTCCTACAAACTGCCAAATTCCAAAAAAGTAATTTCAGGTCATCTGTGGTCAGTGACCTCGGTTGACCTGTGGAAGAGCATGACCCCAGTGGAACATATAGTTATGTAAAATGGATCCCAAATTTGAAATCAGCGTCATAAAATGTCCTAGAAACCGCCAGAAGCCCAAAAAAGTCATCGGAAGTCATCGGAGGTCAATGACCTCAGTTGACCTCTGAAAAGGTCAATCGAGGTCACAATCTCAGTGGAAACCACAACTGTCACCTGGAAACACCTGTGCATATGCTCCTGAACAACAAACACTCGAAAACTGCAGAAGATACAAGCATCGATACTGCGGGACGCCAGTTGCGCCTGACATGACCTTGAGAAACAGGTCATAGGTCACGGGTCATGTAAGTAACACAGGTCAGGGCAAGTACAAAATGTTTGACCGTGTCAAAAGGTCTCGATGGATGGAATTGTTGCGCAAAATTGCGATATTAAACGCATAAACAGTCGATAATTCGGTATGATTCGTCTGACACTTCTAAGTACCTTTCTAAGCTGTTTGTGACCTTGGGTCAGGTCGAGGTCAGGTCGAGGTCAGGTCGAGGTCATCCGAGGTCACGAGGTCAAACTGCAGATTACGGTCATTAGGTGTTGTAACACGTGTTTATGGGGGGGGGGGGTGTTTCGTCTAGAACGCGAAACATGACCTTATAACATTGTTTGTTCCATATAAATAGAAGTGAAAAGCAAAAACAGAAATACGTTTTTTTTATGCATAGTTTTTATGCACACACATCCTGTGAGAGGTGGTCGATTTTTTCATTTAAAGTTCATAACATAAGTCAGTCATTTTTTGAGGATATCGACTTCAAATTTGGTACACATATTCACCGAACACGTCTCGATGACATATAATCCGGTTTTTGGATAATTTTTTCTTCTTCTTTTTTAAAACAAAAACAAATGTATTTGGATTTCTATTTTTTAATACACAATACTTCAAAATCCGAGATGGCGGTTTGATAGCCCGGTCTATTGTCAGTAATTTGATTTAAGACAATTTACTTTATCTCAAATATCGTACCTTTGACAGCGTTTCCCGAAAAACATTATTTTGCAACAAAATCCGAAGAACATGATGTCACTCTGACGTCATTCCCGGTTGGCCTATCTAACCTCATACTTTGTATTTTGCCAGCATGTGTATAATTGATGTGAGAGAAGGTGCTGTAAGTTTGGTACCGATACTGGTGTTCTTTTAGGAGTTATTGCACAATAACAGGAGGGGGGAGGGAAATAGCCCCCAGTAAGTCGCGGGTTAAGAACTTCCCGTTCGGTCCACGACCAAATAAGGGCGCTTTACTGGTGGAGCTGACCATCATGCTCGGCCCCACTGTTCTCAAGCATTGGCCGTGGATTATTAACCGTTCGCTGTCGTTCGGGGATTCAATACGGCCGTCTTTCTGCGTAAACTACAGGCTGCGGGCACAGTCAGGCGTGACCTGTGCTTGTCGAACGCAAATCACACACTGCGGACACGTTTGATAACATATTGCCTGGGCATTACACGAACAGCGGACAATTGGGGTGCCTCGTGGCAGGAGGCACCGGTGCGACCCCTCCGAGTTGGCTCGCTTGCTCAGCGTTATGTGGGTGTGTTTCAGGGTCGCTGTGTCCTGAAGCCTGGGGTGCAATCAATGGCAGCCTAGCTGCGAACGACGCCACACACGGACAGGGGCGGATCGGGTCGAGGGTGACGTGTGTTGCCTGCCGCTGCTAGGAGACAGGTAACCGGCCACCAAACGGGCCCCGGCCGGCACGGGCACAGTGAAGCCACAGCACCGGGCGCGCGGAGCTGCAGGTGAGCCGTCCGCCACTGTCCTGACTCAGACTGGACTCAGTCCTGACTCAGACTTGACTCAGTCCTGACTCAGACTTGACTCAGTCCTTACTCAGACTTGACTCAGTCCTGACGGCTGACTCATACTTGGCTCAGTACTGACTCAGACTTGACTCAGTCCTGACTTAGACTGGACTCAGCCCTGACTCAGACTTGACTCAGTCCTGACTCAGACTTGACCCAGTCCTGACTCAGACTTGACTCAGTCCTGACTCAGACTTGACCCAGTTCTGACTCAGACTTGACCCAGTCCTGACTCAGACGTGACTCAGTCCTGACTCAGATTCCGCTTCTGTCCTACTCCCGACTGCCCCCTACTGTCCTGATTCACTGACTGACTTTTGGCGTTGACGAACTCCTTGTCTTTACACACTGATCATCAATACCAACCAGGCCAAGTCCGGACCACCTCGGGCCATGTTGACCTCTTGATCTGACCCCAGCGGCGCCAGGTCAGGTCAGGTCACACACACACACTGACCCCTGTATCTGTCCCCCAGCGGTGCCGACCTGGCCTCTGCAGGCTTTCCCCACTGTCCGCCAGGGGGCGCGGCCAGCCTCAGTACATCACGACCACGTCACCATGAGGCCCGCGCTGCTGGCGACGCTCTGTGGTGAGTGCCGGAGAAATCGGGTGTATTCTGGCGACGCCCTGTGAAAAAAGATGAGGAAAATACACAAACTTTCATATAAAATACGGCAGGACCAACGACTTGCGAAGTGCGGTGGCCGTGGCATATGGTCTAATGTTATTCGCTGCTCAGTGCCACTCCTTCAGCTCCTCTTGTTCCTTCTGCGCCGCCTGCACCATCGCTCATTCCCATCACCATCTTGTGTGACCTTGATCGTATGATAAATATAAATAATGACGGTAAACTAAAATACTGCCGTTGACCCGAGCCGCAGACCTCGCCACCGAAGACGACGGCCGGCCGCGGCGAGACGACATGGTCGATCGCCTGCTGGGGCCGGACGGCCCGATCGCCCTTATGACAGCTCACCATGCATGGTTGACTTCGGGGCGATTTTGTGCAACCCCAATTATTTATATCATCAACAAAATGGCAGCATTTAACTCAGAAAGCTTCAGCGAATCACATGAGACTTGGCTCTTTAGCATTTTCCATCGCAACTATTTTTAGAGCCACCCTCAAACAGTGACTTAATGCATTGTCGCCAATGGGGGTAATCGCCGCTTGAGTCACATTGTACATCAGCGCCATCTACATCCTTGCCAACTGACATACCCCATTGATCAATACTCGTGACTTGATGAAAGTGCACCTGCTGCATGCATAACTGATAAGTGACATTTTACTTGCAGCACGATCGACAATTTAGGCTTTGTTTGAGGCGAAGCGGGAGCCTTTTAGTATACTGAAAATGGAAGTTATATGATCCTACATCTCAAGTATTTGCAAGGCAAATTGTCACAAATAACCAGGCCTTTGTCAACGTTGGCACCTGCCACTGATATTAGCTTCATATCCCGCCCCGCGCCGGGGGGGGGGGGGGCGTTACGACACCCCCCCCCCTCAGGTTTTTCAAGGATAGCGGAAAAACGGCGGCGTACAGCGCCGACGTTTTTGGCACAAGTGTTTGGGCATCAATTACCCGCATAGTGTGAAATTATAGACATCAGGTCATCTCAGGTCAGGTCACCAGACCACGTCACGTGACCTCACCTCCAAAAAACGTTGCCGGTATACTACAGCCACAGTTTTTGACCGATCGATTTCGTACTTACAAGGATTTCATAAGATCATAGGTACATACAATGTGTTAGTCTCAGGTTTTGTATATCGGTGATTTAACCCGCGCACTGCAGGGGGTTGATTTCCGCCCACCCCTCCCTTTTCAGGTTTTTCAAAGATAGCGAAAAAGCGGCGGCGCGCAGCGCCGCCGGGTTTTGGCACACCTGTTAGAACATCAATTGAGCACACTTTGAAGGAAACAATTACTTCGGGTCATCTCAGGTCAGGTCACCAGACCAGGCCAGACCTTCAAAAATGTTTGCAGCTGTGCCAAAGCCAGAGTTTTTCACCGATCAGTTTGAAACTTACAGGATGTCATGAGGGCATAAGTACTTACAATTCGTTTATCTCAGAATTTTGATATCGGTGACTTAAGGTCAGGTCAATTTCGTAACCTCCCCATAATAAGTCAATGGGGAAATATACAAATGCTTCCTATTTCAAGGATATGCATGATATTAGTCCAATTTCTTCTGGAGCATGTTATTATAGGATATTCTTGATGATCCAAGTGTAAGTTTTGTTCAGTGACCCCTATTGGGTCATTTGAGGTCATGCGAGGTCACAATCACTTTTTGTCAATACCTCCAGACATAAAGAAGATAGAGAAGTAAAACAGACATCAATGTGTTTGTCTCGTCGAGACACGTTTTTCCATATGCAACATGCCCTACTTGGGTCACCACTTGACCTTGACCTGATGTCAATTTGTTAACTTAACTTATAACAAGGTCGCCATGTATATCATTCGAAGCGCCTGGACAAGATCAACACAATGGATTAAACAGTTTTCCGTTATCTGTATTAAATAAAAAAGTTAATAGCGAAAAACGATTTAGCAAAAAAAGTTGTTTTCCTTTTTTGAACTCTGGAGCCTCAAATGTTGACCTGAGATCAAATTTGAGGACACCTTCCCGATTGAAAATTGCACTGGCTGGCGTTTGCTTTTTTTCGTTTGTTTCTAACTAGCATAGTTTCTGAGATATATGGGAATTTCTGGAGCAATGTCCTAAAACAGGACAAAACTGGAAAATTTGACCTTCGATGCCTCTGGTGACCTCAATTTTGACTTGATTTAAAACAATACTGAAATACTTTCGATAGAAAATGTATCAAGCTATCAAATGCCGCTTTCCGCTTCTTGCTACGTAGAGTAGTTTTCGAGATCTCGGGGGGCGGGGCGGAAATCAACCCCCCTGCAGTTCGTGTTCGGCGCAAAGCCCCAAGTGCGCGGGTTAAGGTGGGGTTAATTTCGTGACCTCTCCATTATAAGTCAATGGGGAAATATTCAAATGTTTTCTTTCTATTCTGAAGATGCGCATGATATCAGCCCAATTCCTTCTGGATCATGTTATCATAGGCCATTCTTGAAGACCCAGGTCACCAGGTACATTTTTGTTCAGTGGCCCCTACAGGGTCAGCCGAGGTCATCCGTGGTCACCAACACTGTTTTTGTCAACAACTCTCGACAAAATCAAGATAGAGAAGTGAAGCTGGTAGCAATGTGTTTGTCTCGTCAAGGCACAACTCCCAATGTGCATCATGACCTAATTGGGTCACCACGTGACCTTGACCTGAGGTCAAATTTATATGTTGACCCAACCTGGTCATCATGAATATGATTCGAAGTGTCTTGACGATACAAACACGATGACGCCAAAATTATAGCCTTATCTTTATTGGGTAAAAAGCTATTTGTGAAAACTGTTTGCTAAAAAATAGCCTTTTTGACATTTGATGAGCTCTGGAGCCTAAACTATTGACCTTAGCTCAAATCTGAGGCCACCAAGTGGAATTGCATTTTTTAAGAGCTTTCTAATACTTTTTCCGGTTGTTCCTAGTTATCATAGTTCCGGAGATATTGGAGGGTGTTCGAAGCGAAGTCCTGAAACTGGAAAATCTGACCTTTGATGACCTCTGGTGACCTCAATATTGACCTGATGTACAATATGTCCGAAATAGTTTCAAAATGCTTGCTTTTTTCCAAATCCCCCCCCCCCCCCCCCGGCACGGCGAAGGTGGCGCCGAGCACCGGCACCGGCATATGCATCCAAGTACCAAATACAATTATTTTTGATTGATGCATTGCTAGAAATACGATGTATGTGTGTATCCCTAGCATAGATCCGTAATACCACCTTCCGTGTGCACGTCTTGAAACAATGCGCGGTACTCATCAACCGCTTATGCCACCGTTTATATCAAAATTATCCAAAACTGACCAATTCTATTCGGCCAAACTGACTCCAAAATGACTCCGGACCGGACGGATGTAGGTCTACACCGGCGCGGTGTAGACCGGTGTTTCGGTGTTTCGTTCCGGGCGGTGCAGGTGCAGCTCAGTGTTTCGTTCCGGGCGGTGCCGGTGCAGCTCGGTGTTTCGTTCCGGGGCAGTGCCGGTGCAGCTTCGGTGTTTCGTTCCGGGCGGTGCAGGTGTAGCTCGGTGTTTCGTTCCGGGCGGTGCAGGTGCAGCTCGGTGTTTCGTGTCCGGGCGGTGCAGGTGTAGCTCGGTGTTTCGTTCCGGGCGATGCAGGTGCAGCTCGGTGTTTCGTTCCGGGCGGTTGCAGGTGCAGCTCGGTGTTTCGTTCCGCGCGGTGCAGGTGTAACTCGGTGTTTCGTTCCGGCGGTGCAGGCATAGCTCGGTGTTTCGTTCCGGGCGGTGCAGGTGTAACTCAGTGTTTCGTGAAGTGTTGGCCGTTATTCCATGGCCATGAATCGATCGCCGTAGCCTGGGCCTCAACTCACACTGCCCCGCGACCGCGACTCACACCTGCCCCGCGACCGGTCCAACGAATACAGTCGGTCAACACTCAGTAATAGCTTTCTGCAACGCAAAGCGAGTTTCAGTGTTCACTGCTCACAGTCAGTGTCATTGTTCACTGTCAGTGTTCACTGTTCACTGTCAGTGTTCGCTGTTCACTGTCGGTGTCAGTGTTCACTGTCAGTGTTTACTGTCAGTGTTCACTGTCAGTGTTCACTGTCAGTGTTCACTGTCAGTGTTCACTGGCAGTGTTCACTGGCAGTGTTCACTGGCAGTGTTCACTCTCAGTGTTCACTGTCAGTGTTCACACTGCCAGTGTTCACTGTTCACTGTCAGTGTTCACTGGTCACTGTCATTGTTCACTGTTCACTGTCAGTGTTCACTGTTCACGAGAACAGTGTTCACTGTTCACAGGACAAACAGCGGAGAATGGATTTCCAATTGGCAAATACGTGTCATTTCAAATCAGACTTTTCCAGTTAAATAAGCTGTTTAAAGGAAAATAATGACCTTTTCCCACAAAAAATGGAGTTATCACTTGAAATCGACAGACGATACCAAAATACATTGTACATTTATTACATTTTGCATATAAACATTCCTACCCGAAATATATTTCAAGTTAAAGTTGATAAGCGTTCCATAATTTTTCAACCGCGCGGCGCTGGGGTCTCCATCCGAACGCCCGGTGCCTGGGGGGGGTAAATTTTACCCCCCCCCCCCTCGTATCTTCCGAACCAATAACCGCAGCGAGACGCGCAAGGCGGAGATCGAAAGCTCTCAGTGAGAAGAATCTAACGCGTACCCGAAATTCTTAAAATAAGGTCACATCTCAGGTCACGGTCAGGTCAAGTGTCAAAATTTAAGTATTTGGGTTTTTGGGCTATACTTTCCATCCAAAGCCGTATATTGCAACTATTATCTCACAAAGTGATCCCAACTGTATAATGCATCTCCTGCATAAGTAAAAGTGAATTGTAAGCAAAGGGTTCAAGGTCAAGATCAGGTCACAAAAGGTCACAGGTCTACGAAAGCCATGGCGGCAACAGGTTGTATGTGTTATTTATACACGTATAATTCGATAGAAGCAGCCATTTACAGCCTGACCCCAATAATGGTCCTCAGGTCAAAGGGTCAGGTCATAAAAGGGACATATTTTTAATTAATTAATCTAAATAAACATTGCTGTTTCTAGACTAGTTTTGTCCTTAAGAAATACAGTGGTGGCATGTATTTGTCTGTATCTGGTCAGCAAAAGCCAAAAAATGCAAATTAAAAAAATGACGTCATGAGTTTACTTATACCTCGAGAGCTATAAGTTAGTCAAAAATAAGGATATTGCTTTGAAATTTGGTCCGTTCAGGCATCGTTCATGACTCGATTCTCTATTTTTTCTTCCGGTTTTTTGAATTTTTTTAAAAACCTTTTTGTGGAAATTCTTCAAAAAAAAACAGTTGTTTCACTTTTTGGGGGGTCAAAAACTCAAAATGTGTGAAAATCCGAGATAGCCATTTTTAAAGACAATGTGATTTCTGTCTTTTGACGGGGCTTTTATTTGCGAGTTGCAATAACATGCTATTGCTCTACGATTTTTCAAACATTTAAACGTTTTTTTCACCAAAATGACATGACATGACGACACTCTTAAACGTCATTATCTCCCAAAAAAATCAAGAATTTCAACAAAATTTTGGCAGAAGACGTAGAATTGATGACACCATAAGTGCATAGAGTTTCACTGTGAATCTTTCATTGTTTTCAAGTTATGTGAGAAAATCTGGGAGGCCCGGGGGGGCAGGGTTATAATTTACCCCCACACCACCCAGCGCCGCGCGGCGCCGGTTACTCGGTCTAGACCCGGTAGGTTGTTCAAGTACATAGGTAACGAATTCGGTTGTTCACCAAAATCCGGTATTGCTTTTGGACGAAAAGTATGGAAAATATGCCCTTCCACTCTGGTTTATCGTGATTATTGTAGCCCTATACTGCCCTTAAAAATCAACAAACTTTGGAAAAAAAAAGCCAACCAAATTAGCAGTTGGGGCATCCAAGGTAAGACAACCAGTGGGTGCACGTCCGACCATTTTTTCCCTTTAGAAGTTGTGCATTGGGGGTTTTGAGGGCGGGGAATTCATTAGTGGTGACCAAAAAAAATCCCAAAAATATTTGCCAAGATACGGCCTTCCGAATTTGCCCAATGTCAACTGTGCAGGCCTAATTTTGACTACCATTAACTCCGAGACTAAAGCGAAGCGATTTTGATATTTGCTTTTGTTTGGATCAGGATTAGTCAATAGAACAATTTGGCTATCACGGAATGATTCGAATTTTGTGTTTTTTTGGTCACGTGGACCTCGTGACCATACTTTTTGCGCCGTAACGATTTGACGATTTGAGCTTCATTGATGACCGGGGGTGCGTATAAAATAAAATGTGGGGTTTGACCTGTAAAAATTACTTTTGGGGACTTCCACAGTAAGACAACCAAAAAAAAATCAAAATTTGCCGTCCGACCGACCATTTTTATTGTCTTGAAAGTTGTTGCACTGGGTTTCAAGGGCGGGGAATTCATTGGTGCGTGACCAAAAATTCCCCCCCCCAAAATATTTTCCAAGATAAGGCCTTCGCGAAATTTCCCAAGTTCACTGTGCAGGCCCAATTTTGACGACCAAATAACTCCGAGACTAAAGAAGCGATTTTGATTTTTTTTTGTAATGTGTTTGGATCGGGATTAGTCCAAATAACAATTTTGGCAATCTCAAATTCTTCGATTGTTGTTCACGTGACCCTCGTGACCTACATTTTACGGGACGGGCGTGACCTTGACCTGTTGGAAACTGAAATTAAAATTGTTCGTCTGATGACGATTTGAGAGTTCATTGTGATGTCCTGATTCGTATACAAATATAATAAGTGGGTGGTTGGACCAGTAACACGTACTTTAGGGGAGCCTTGCAATGCTGACACAGTACGGCTGTCTTGGGTACGTTACGTTGTATTGGCCTGACAGGTCCATATGGCAGACCTGATCGTGTAGTAACAGGCACCAACCGAGAGGTTTCGTCGTCAAGGCGTCACTCTAGACTTTGTTTCGAAAGCGTATGTCAAGTAGATGTCGAAGTTATCGACGGACATGTGCTCGAAACAGCGTATATATGTCAGCATTGCAAGGCTCAAAATAGTTTGTACAGAGTCGAACCCTACTTTTGTAATTATTGTGATACGACAAGGACATCAATGGAGGCTAAAATCGTCATCAGATGAAAATGTGAATTTCTGTTCCAACAGGTCAAATCAACGGCTGGCACATAAAAGCAGGTCACGAGGCACGTGAAAAAAATTAAATCGAAATCTCGTGATTGCCAATTGTTCTTTGACTAATACCAATCCAAACAAAAACAAGTTATCAAAATCGCTTCTTTAGTCTCTAGACCGTCAAAATTAGGCCTGCACAGTGAACTTGGGGAAAATTCCGGAAAGCCCCGTGATCTTGGATTTTTTTTTTTGAAAGGGGTGGGGTGGGGGGTGGGGGGGGGAACCAATGAATTATCCGCCATTGAAACCCCCAGTGCACAATTTATCAAGAAATATGAAAAATGGTCGGGACGGCAAATTTATGTGAGTGCTGTCTTACTGTGAATGCCCCAGTTAACTTATGCACCCAAACGACGGCCTGAGTTAGTGGTTGCGACCCTCATTTTGCAATTTGGTTCATTGTATTTTCAACATTAGTTGTTTTAGTTGAGATTCCATTCCATTGAGGCAGATTATATCACTTAGCATTTGGTATTTGTTATTTGATTTGTCTCTGGCTGTATGTAGCACTAGGGTTTAAGATTATCATTAGCAAGAAACCATTAAACAAAATATCAGAAACAATGACAAAATGGCATATGAAATCGGAAGTTCACTTTGCACCCATCGGCGACTACTTAGTGTCGGCGATTTGTTTCATTGACTCAACCAGAGACCGTTATCACGCTGCTTGCGTAGCTACTTACTTCATTTATGGCCCTATGACGTGTTTACAAATCAACATTCAAAACCAGCGATAGTAGAGTGGATCATACTGTTTGTCACCATAATATATGTACATATTTTTAATTTCCCAAAATGCAATTTTCTTATATTGTTTATTCGATAGGTATCCAGGCACGTAGCCAAGGAGGAGGGGGTAACCCCCCCCCCCCCCCCCCCCCCCCCCCTCCCTGGAGGCCAGGAGGACCTTTTCGGCGCGCGCGCGCGCCCGTAAAAGGCCGACAAGAACGCGCGTAGGCGCGGTATCATGGGCTATATTACCACGCGAACGCGTGGTCTTAGACGGTTAGAGGACTTCCAGAGGCCCTTTATGCCACCAGGGCCCTCTCTAGAAAGGACCAGAGGGCCTGGACGTTCCAACAAGAGTCCATGGTGCATGTCAGAGGAGGCCCCTGCCACGTGACGAAAGGGCCCTTGAGCGGATCAGAGGGCTCACTGAGCACGTCTGAATGGGCCCATGAACACGTCGTATGGCCCTAGCCAGCACAGAGGGTGGCCCCTGGGCAGGCAGGTCGAGGAGGCCCCTGAGCATGTCCGACAGGCGTCAAAGCGGCCGAGCGCAGTCCCTTGCCAGGTCGTAAGGGCCCCTGAGCATGTTGGAGGGCCACTGAACAGACCAGAGGGCCCCTGTGATGGTTAACAAGGTCCCTGTGAAGGTCAGAGGGGCCCCTGACCAGACCGAAAGGGCCCCTAGGTGGGTCAGAGGGCCCTGAACATTCCGAATTGGCCCTGGCCGGCCGGTGTAGGGCCCAAGGGAAGGTCGTTAGGGCCCTCGGAGCATGTCGCAAGGCGATAAGCATCCAGTGCATTCCCTTGCCAGGTCCGGGAAGGGCCCCTTAGAAGGGCCTAGAGGGCCCCTGGAGACAGACCCAGAGGGCCCCTGGAAAGAGTAAAAGGGTCCCTGTGCAGATCGGAGGGCCCCTGACCAGACCGAAAGGACCCCCTGGGCGGTTAAGAAGGGCCCTCTGAACATGCGAATTGGCTCCTGGCCAGTCGGAGGGCCCAGTCAGGTCCGGATATGGCCCCTTGAGCATGGTCAGCAGGACGATAAAGCCAAGCAACAGCGCATGGCCGACCAGAAGAGTCGCTGGGCAGATTGGAGGGGCTCCTGGGCAAGTCAGAGGGCCCCTGGCTAGACCGAAAGGGTCCCTGGGCTCGTCAGAATGCCCCTGGAACATACCCGGATGAGTTCCTAGCCAGACTGGAAAGGGCCCCTGGGTAGTTGGGAGGGGCCCCATGAGCAGGGGCGGGCGGATAGCGGGCAGGGTACCCAAAATGCCCCCAGTCGAAAATCCTGGGGGGCATAAGGGTAATTTAGCCCCCCCCCCATCTACTACTTGCCATGCTCAATCTGGGGGGAAAATGACCCCCCCCCATTCCCCAGGACTTTGAACTGGGGGGATTTTGGGTACCCTGCGCCCGGCAATCCGCCGTCCCTGCCCCTGGGCATGTCGGCAGGGCGATAAAGCAGCCAGTGCAGTCCCTGGTGCCAGGTCGGAAGGACATTGAACAGGCCGAATGGGCCCCATTGACACACAAGAGGGCTTCTTGGAAGGTCAGGAGGGAGTCCCTGGTGAGACCGGAAGGGTGAAAGCACGTAGAGATCCCCAGATGAAGATTAAATACAAAGAGGACTTACTCCACAATAATACAAATATTAGGAAGCGGAGCTTCGAGGTATATTGTAACACCCTTCGTCAGGGTGGGCTACAATATACCCGAAAGCCTCCGAGATTTTACTAAGTTTTGTATAGTAAGCCCTCCTTTGTATTATATAGTATATCACCCACTCCATAATCATTGTCTTTTAGCTTCGAAGATCTCAGATAGAGTGCCCTGAACAGGTTCGAAGGGGCGTTGCAAATGAGTCAGGGGAAGATGCCCTAGACGATCTGAAGGGACCGTTTGGAGCCTTTCAACAGTAAGAATACAGTTTTACAGTGAAATAAAACTCGAAAATTTTCGCGTTCGCGGCCGCTCCGCGGCGCCAATGTTAACTACAAATTCCGTTATGGCGAAATAATATATATATATATAATTATGATATATAATATAATACTATCATATACAAACATCACACCAAAAACATAAAACACACTCACACACACACACACTGGGACATCAACGACACACGTACGTCACCACATCTAGCAAGCTCACGCCCACCTGACTAAGCACGTACTCACTACACATCACTACCGTAACCACTACTACTACGACACTGACGCCACCTCACACGTGAGCACACGAATACGACGATTCGACCCTGGTTACTACGGACACACGGATTACTGACAATTACTACGTACTACACACAACTAAACACTACGAACAACGAGCGCACTGGTCTGGAGCTCACACAAACACAACACGACTACTACGACCAGCACAGTAGGAGCGACGATAAGTTAACGAATCGACACAGCGACACGGGTACGCTCACACACTATCGACGAGGACGACGACTACACACGACACTCACGACGTACGGGCCGTGACTACACACCAGACACACGACGACACGACTACACGTACACATCGACGTACTCGGACGATCACACACGACACTACGACTACCTACACACACAGGACGAACTCCTCCACGTTGAACGAGTTGTACTACACGTTGACGAATCACACCACTACACACGACCCCACCGGTTAAACACACGACGGAGCACACACACACACACACTCGGGGACACGAGACAAACGGACAACTACAACACACACACAAACTGACACACGGTAGCACAGCACACGACACACACACACACACGTACGACGAACTACTGACGACACACACACACCCACGGGGGGCGTGGTATCACACCTACTACCACAAACGGACACTACACACACATACGACACGGACGGAACAACACACGAAGGACGGTAGCACTTTCCACGACGACACACGGACCAAACCCCACACACACACAGCTTAGCGAACTGACACACGACGACACGAGCATCCACACACACCACTAACTCCCACCAGTCTCAAATACGTTCCCAATGTGCGCCGCTCTCGTGCGCGAAACTTTTAATGCGTTAACACCCAGACCCCCAGTAAACATTTAGCCTGAAGTCCACTGCCCACAAGTGTCCCTTCATAATTCGTCAATGTTCACTACTTACATATGCAACTTCCCTATCCGAACCTGTTCAGGGACTAATCTGAGATCTCGAAGCGAAAAGACATGATATGGAAGTGGCTGATGATATATAATACAAAGAGGGCCATACTATACAAAACATAGTGAAATCGTACTTTCGGGTATATTGTAACACCCTG
>JAXIVJ010003665.1:45000-91484 GCA_036785665.1 Chirona hameri | reverse complement strand
CCCGCACCCGCACCCGCACCCGCACCCGCACCCGCACCCGCACCCGCACCCGCACCCGCACCCGCACCCGCACCTGCACCCGCACCCGCACCCGCACCCGCACCCGCACCCGCACCCGCACCCGCACCCGCACCCGCACCCGCACCCGCACCCGCACCCGCACCCGCACCCGCACCCGCACCCGCACCCGCACCCGCACCCGCACCCGCACCCGCACCCGCACCCGCACCCGCACCCGCACCCGCACCCGCACCCGCACCCGCACCCGCACCCGCACCCGCACCCGCACCCGCACCCGCACCCGCACCCGCACCCGCACCCGCACCCGCACCCGCACCCGCACCCGCACCCGCACCCGCACCCGCACCCGCACCCGCACCCGCACCCGCACCCGCACCCGCACCCCGCACCCGCACCCGCACCCGCACCCGCACCCCCACCCACACCCACACACACACACACACACACACACACACACACACACACACACACACACACACACACACACACACACACACACACACACACACACACACACACACACACACACACACCACACACACACACACACACACACACACACACACACACACACACACACACACACACACACACACACACACACACCACGCACACCGCACACACCCCACATACACCACACACACCACACACACCACACACACCATACACACCACACACACCACACACACCACACACACCACACACACCACATACACCACACACACACACCACACACACACCACACACACCACACACACCACACACACCACGCACACCCCACACACCACACACACCACACACACCACACACACCACACACACCATACACACCACACACACACACCACACACCACACACACCACGCACACCACACACACCACACACACCACACACACACCACATACACCATACACACCACACACACCACACACACCACACACACACCACACACACCATACACATCACACACACCACACACACCACACACACACACACATACACACACACACACACACACACACACACACACACACACACACACACACACACACACACACACACACACACACACACACACACACACACACACACACACACACACCACACACACCACATACACACCACACACACCACACACACCACACACACCACACACACACCACACACACCACACATACCACACACCACACACACCACCACACACACCACACACACCACACACACCACACACACCACACACACCACATACACCACACACACACCACACACCACACACACACCACACACACACACCACACACACACCACACGCACCACACACACCACATACACCACACACACCACACACACACACCACACACACCACCCACACACACCACCCACACCACCTACACCACACACACACACACCACACACACACCACACACCACGCACACCACACACATACATACACATACACGTACACTGCATTCAATGGAAGGTAAATTTACCTCTCCCCTCCCCCTCTGGCCTCCCCTCTGGCCTCCCTTTTGGCCTCCCCTTTGGCCTCCCCTCTGGCCTCCCCTCTGGCCTCCCTTCTGGCCTCCCCTCCCCTCCCCTCCCCTCCCCTCCCCTCCCCTCCCCTCCCCTCCCCTCCCCTCCCCTCTCCTCCCCTCCCCTCCCCTCCCCCTCTGTTATGTTGATTTGTTTGCTGATGTGTTACTGGATTGTTTGCTCATGTTACTGGATTGAGACTGTAGGTATATACATGGGCACAGATGTGGGTCCATTGTGAATTTACCGAACTGCTCTCCGTATGGATGTGTTATGCGATCTTCAAAGCAGTGTGGTGTGGACATATTCATTGTGACCTTTGAATGTATGCAAGTGCCTGGCTTTTATGAGTCTGTATTCACGTGATGGCATATATCATGCTACACATATTCCTTTTTGAAATATTATTATGCAAAGCAAACTAAATAGTGCACAGGCGCTTGCGTTTGTTATGGAGTCTTCACATATCGTGTCTCGTCTGCCTGTTGATGCTTGTACTTTGTTGCCCCCAGTTCCCGTGAATACCATGCAGGCAAATACACAAACAATCTGAAATATAACATGTCCACAGATGAAGCGGTTGACAACCTTCTCCGGATCTTAAGGGAAGATCATATACTACATAAGTGTCCGGACGAGGAAGAAACGCCGCGGCAGCCCTGCATCGTCATAGGGGACAACCAATGCGCACTGGTAGTGGAGAATCACGAACTACTGGTTAATGACGATCTCAATGAAACGCTGCTCCTCTGGGGCGTGTCGTTTTTTGTTTTCCATCAGAAAACAATGAAAAAGGTCACCAACAGTAATTGGTTTTTGAGAACGAAGGTATTCATGGTGAAAGAGGAACGGGCCCCAAACGTGGCCGTGGTGACGACCTTGACGACATGTAGTGCGACTGTCTCGTCTGCTACCAGGGGGAGCCTCTGCATTTCTTTCTAGCCGGTGTTGGCTTTCCAGAACACGTATGCTGATAAGTTTTCAAGTGCAGTGTGCAGTCTGTTATCTGCAGTTGTGCAGTATGTTGTCTGCAGTTGTGCAGTCTGTCGTCTGCAGTTGTCCAGTCTATGGTCTGTAGTTGTGCAGTCTGTCGTCTGCAGTTGTCGGCCCGTCGTAATAAACACGATGCTCAACCATATTTTTTTTGTAAAATAAAGGGAGGGTTTTGGAGAGACTACATGAGAGTGAAAGGAGTTCGGGGGAGAGTAATGCAGGGAGTGCGAGGGAGAGTTTTGGGGGGAGTTCGGGGAGAGTTTTAGGGTGAGTTCTAGGGAGAGTTTTGGGAGAGTTCTAGGGAGAGTTTTAGGGGAGAGTAATGGGGAGTTTGAGGGAGTTTGGGGAGAGTAATGGGGAGTTTGAGGGAGAGTTTTTGGAGAGTAATGGTGAGTTGGGGGAGTAATGGGGAGTTCGGGTGAGAGTTTTAAGGGGAGTAATTGAGAGTTTTGTGGGAGTTTTGTGAGAGAGTAATGGAGAGTAGCTCATGGGAGTAATCAAGAATCGTTTTTGACAACTCTCGATAACTCCCCTAAAAGGGAGTAATAATTTACCTCAGTGTATATACATTATACACGGCATTTTGAAAGGAGGGTTGGAGCGAAAAATTAATCGGTAATATTCTGAATATTCAGTAATATTCTGAATTTAACGAATTTAACATCACTGTTCCTTTGCAGACGTTCTGAAAGTAGAGACAAAAAATCCAATCCAGTGTCTTACTGTTCTAAATGTTGTATTCTTTATATTGTTTTATTGTAATCGCAATAGTCTTCCTTTGTAGATAAATTTATCAAACCAGAAGATAAGTCAGGTGGAATGT
This sequence comes from Chirona hameri, assembly GCA_036785665.1. Taxonomy (NCBI): domain Eukaryota; kingdom Metazoa; phylum Arthropoda; class Thecostraca; order Balanomorpha; family Balanidae; genus Chirona; species Chirona hameri. The sequence goes on along the minus strand of JAXIVJ010003665.1, from coordinate 88,116 downwards.
TTGTCTCCTTGTCCATGGTGTTCTGCTAAGACGTCTGTCTATGGCAGGAGGGTCAACCCTATTTGTAACAGGCTCCTGGCTACCCCTATTTGTAACAGGGGGCGGATTCCGCCCCCCCCGGAAATCTCGAGATCTACCCGTCCGATTTTCAAAAATTAAACGGTGTTTGGTTTCCCTCAACACGATCTACATTTATAAATAATACACAAATATAAATTTGGGATAGGGGGGCAACAAGGGGGCAAAAACTACAAATTTTAGTGATATTTTTGATCCAACATAGCTTTCAAGTTTATCGACCGATTTTAACACAACTAATAGGACTCGATAGAGATTGAATCGGAAATTGTTATATGACGGTCACGTTTGAAAATTCAAAAATCATAGGCGTGTGCAGGTCACTCAATATGGGGGTGAAGTAAATGCGTAATAAAACCATTTGTTGATGTTGTTTTTTTGATAAATGAAATGGTATGTGATTGAGACATTAGAAAAAACAGTTATAAATCATATTTTTTGCCATAGGCGGTACCAGGTTAGTGAAAAAGGGGGGTAAAATTGGGAAAAATATTAACCGCAGACAAGTTGCTACCCAGCACTATCGATATGTTACTGATCATAGATAGTTCCTTTTTGCATGTTGTACTTCATCATAGGCGATTCCAGGATCCAAACTAGGGCGGCGCAAGACCTTTTGATAAGTATATTATCCGCTATTATGATACTAACTAGTCAACAGTGACTATTTCACTTACAACTTCAATTAACATTGCTTACCCCCCTTTTTACCATACCTGGACTCGCCTATTATCTTATAATCGTTCGTAGAGTAGCCTGTGGTGCGTGTTTCATCCGAAAACTGCAGTATGTTATGTCATTGTACGCCCATGCCTCTTAGTTTCCTTGCAATAATATGACCCCCTTTCTTCCATTCCTGAGCGCGCCTCTGCAAAACAATGACTTTATTCCCTTTTCTGGTCTCATATGTGCATATATTATTATAAGCTCAACGTATATTGCGCCGTTATCGCTGGCATATCGTCATCACCATTCCAGTCACCCCCCTTTTCATGTTCCTGAACACGCCCCTGAAACTCTATATGTTATAAATTATGCAAATAATGGAAGCAGAAGCTATCTTTTACATCTTGATAGCTATAAATGCCCCTTACATTGCTCTATTGGCTTCCCGCCAAGCATTGAATATTTCCTGGAAACCCCCCCTTTTCAAGCCCCTGAAACCGCCTCTGCCATGCAATTTTGTATGATATTTCATTAACATCATCTAATTTGCACTTGTTGCAATCACGGTAAGCCGATGTAACTCCTTCATACTTGATGCAGTTAGGAAGAAACCGTGAAGATCGCATTTCCGTATTTTCGCCAAATGTCGCCTCCGAACCCACCCAAAACTGTGCCCTAGAACCGCCTCTGTTCAAGGTAAGAACTCAAAATTTTGAATCCAAATGCAAAGTTCAATTCTATGAAAAGTCTTAAAATTTCATGGGCCTGCTCCCAGCAGTTCTGGAGATATCTGCGAAAAACATGAGGGGGGGGGCGGAATCCGCCCCCCTGTTACAAATAGGGTTAAGATCGGTAAAAGCGTGTTTGGCAAGATAATTTGCAATTGACAGTTCAAGCTTCTCTGATAGACCATTATCATTTTCCGCTTTCAATCTCGACCGCAAAGGCTACCTAGGAAATATTGGCCTACCAGACAACACATAACACATTCATCTTAGCAGGCATCTATGAGAGACCTTAGATTTGCGGCACAGCATTCAACAGGCGTCAACTTTGAGCGACTTCTATTGGCTGTAATAGAAACTGATGGGGTGTGCGGCACAGCATTCAGCAGGCGTCAACTTTGAGAGACATCTATTGGCTGTAATAGAAACTGGTGAGCTGTGCGGCACAGCATTCATCAGGCGTTGCCCTTGAGAGACATCTATTGGCTGTAATAGAAACTGGTGAGCTGTGCGGCACAGCATTCATCAGGCGTTACCCTTGAGAGACATCTATTGGCTGTAATAGAAACTGCCGAGTTGTGCGGCACATAATGCATCAGGCGTTACCCTTGAGAGACATCTATTGGCTGTAATAGAAACTGGTGGGCTATGCGGCACAGCATTCAACAGGCGTGAGCTTTGAGAGACATCTATTGGCTGTAATAGAAACTGCTGAGTTGTACGGCACATAATGCATCGGACATCGAATTTAGAGACAACAGGCGTCGATTGTATTCCCTGGAAAAGGAACTGTTGAGGTATCTGGCAGAGCACAACATCATTATGAATCATGCTTGTAAGTTTATAAGCGCCGAAATCGAAGGCACATCTCGCAACAAACGCATTGTTTGAGAGACAGCGTGTGACGGACAGTGTTTCCAAAACTGAAACGTTAAAACTGACGGTACTCGGTTCGGCGATGTAATGTAATGACCGAGCTGCAACATCAGAGGGACGCCGCGAGACGCAGCAGAGACGCCCAGGGCGGTGCGGAGAGCGAGCGGCGGTACACCTCGCTGAGGAGAGAGTTTAGACGTCGGCTGGCCGCCGCCCGCGCGGACTTCTTCTCTGCACCATCCAGCATGAAGGAGATGTGGTCCGAGCTTCGGAAGCACGCGCTGGGGCCAGGGAAGTCCACGGGCCCAGGTGACGTGCCGGACGCTGCGGCGGCCGACCGCTTCAACACCTACTTCGCCGAGGTGGGAACCCGGATCGCCGAGGAGCTGGCGGAGCGCCGAGACGGGCCGCCGCCGCTGCCCCGCCCGCCCACCGTGTGCGGCGCGGCGTTCACCGTCCGGCCGGCCACGCTGCCGGAGCTCAGCTGCGCCCTGAGGCGGATGAGCGGCTCCAGAGCGGTCGGCAGCGACGGCGTGTCTCTGCAGCTGCTCAGGCGCTGCTTCGCGGCGGTGGGCCCGCACCTGCTGCGCATCGTCAACGCCTCCATCATCACCGGGAAGGTGCCATCCCTGTGGAAGCACGCCAAAGTGGTACCGATTTTTAAATCTGGTGACAGATCACAGCCTGCGAGTTTTAGACCCATCAGTGTCCTCAGTGTGCCAGCTAAAATTACGGAGAAAGTAATTAGTATTCAGCTGACGGAATATTTGTCTATAAATCGCCTCATGTCACCCACTCAGTATGCGTATCGCCCCAACCGTTCCACTGAGAGCGCCGTCGTTGACCTGGTCAGCACGATAGCAACCCACAGAGACGCGGGGCGTGTAGCATGCCTGACGTCATGTGACTTGTCTAAAGCCTTCGATTGTGTGGACCGCAACCTGTTATTCATCAGGCTGGGCTGGTATGGTATTTCATCGCACTGGTTTCTTGACTATTTTTCGAACCGTACCCAGTCAGTAGGGAGCGGCGCAACCACTGATGTAAACCATGGCGTGATTCAGGGAAGCATACTCGGACCCATCATGTTCAACATCTTCACCAACGACCTGTCATGTCATCTGCCCAGTCGCGCATCTGTCATCTCATACGCTGACGACTCACAACTCATTCATGCCGCGCCACCTACGTCAGCCGACCTAACCGGGCTGCGTCTCGCCGTGGAGGCCGACCTCGCTGCTCTGTCCGCATGGTTCAGAAGCAGTGGTCTTAAAGTAAACCCCGCTAAAACCGAGCTGATACTTTTCGGAACTGCGTCATCACTCAAAAAAACCTCGGACTTCAAAGTTAGCTTTGATGGCGCAGAACTAAAACCTGCACCCAAAATCAAAATTCTTGGCGTAGTTTTGGATCCAGAGCTGAACATGCAGCAGCAGGTCGGCAACGTGACGGGGCGCTGCTACGGTAGTCTCATCACCATCAGCAAGCTCAGAGACACTCTCCCGCAGAATACACTAACACATCTCATTCAGGCACTCGTCTTCCCACACATCACATATTGTCTACCGGCCTGGGCACCACCTACACAGCAACAGCGTCACCGGATTGACAAAGTCATTAATTTCGCCACCCGCATTGTCACCAAAAAGCGCCGACATGAACACATCACTGCATCACGTAGGGCATTAGGGTGGATGCCATTTAACGCACTGATCGAGTACAGAGACTGCGTCCTCATGCACTCGATCATACACCAGCATGATGGGCCCGAGCGTCTCAAAGCACTTGTATCGTATCGTGCCGATGTGTCCGAACGTGTCACGCGCTCAACATCTGCCGGTCTGCTTGAAACATCTCGATGTAGACTTGAGTCGACAAAGATGACCGTGCCCGTGCGTTCTGTGCGGAAGTGGAACGAGCTCAACTGTGATGTTCGTGGCAATAGCCGTGTGCGGTCTTTTAAGAAGAGCGTGAAGGGTAGTCTTACTGTGTAGCTCGCTCCTCGTCAGATTTTAGGTTATTTTAGCATTTACAGTTTATCGCATGGCGTCTTTTAATGTGTTTATATGCTTGTATCACTCTCATGTCATCATCGTTTTTATCCACTCTTATGTGTATGCTTTTACATTTTGGCAGATGCGCATGTATGACGCTGTGGTCTAATAGCCAGTGTTACATTGGATGCCACTAAGAAACGCAATAAATAAATAAATAAATGTGATCACATAAAGGGAGTGTGCCTACTGTTTTGGAATAGCAAAAATAGTTTTCATACGGTAAGAAGCTATTGGTTTGATTGTTAGATGTGATGAAATTCACATCTGGAGCCCTTTTAGTTGAATTTTCACTAATATTTTTTTTTCTTCTTCTTAATTTTTTTTCTCGATATCTATAAAACGATCGCCACTATAGTGATGTTATGTAAAACGGCGCACATAAGACAATAAAATTACGGTCACATCATGCAAGACAGAGAGACAAGTTGCTCACAACATGTTCTTGGCACTGTGAACTTTATTGTGTGCAAGTTTCTTAGCTCTAAATTGATATCGTCGCCGAAAAATGGGCATCGGCCATCATCGAAACGGCCATCATCGAAAAGCATGATGGCCGTCCAGGTTCTGTTCGGCTGCTGCTACCAGCACGCACGAGCTGTTTTGTCGAATTGCTATTGGCCGGCGCTAACAATATGCTAGCAGTTTAATCGATTGTTGCACTGCTTCTAGTAGCGAAAGCCCTCTGGAGTCTACCCGATAACTTTTTGCACCCAGCAAGATCCTGGAGTCTTTGGAATATCTCAGCAACTAGGGTGAATCTGGAGAAATGAAGTCATGGGTCAATTTAAAAAATATGTTCTATAGACCAGTGTCAATAACCCCAAATAAGCGATGTGAGTAGGCACACTCCCTTTAACTTAACTTTTCCTGTAACATGTTCATAAGCGTCTCCGAAATATTTTAAAGAAATGATAATACCCTACAATAAGACACTGCTGACAACTGCGTGTCAAACTATTGAATTTCAAATAAGTGAAACAAACTGACTCGTGGAGGCAACATTTTGAACATGTAAAAAGACATAACAAAATACCCACCACGTTAATCCATAACACCCAAGATGAAAACATGGATGAAACATTAAACTTGATGGCAATATGGCAATGACAATTAATCTGTTCCGAAATTCAGGTGCATCCATTAACATTTATTTTATAGTCGGCCGGTGACCGCGGGCGAGGTCGGGCGCGCGCGCACATCGCTCCGCTCATCCAGCGAGACGCGAGCCTACAGAGTGCCCAGTGGTGAACCGGTGACTTTTGTGACTTTTGTGATGGCATCACTGGACGGTGAGAGCGACCGTGACCGGTCAGACGGGGAGAAGAGGAAGTCCGTGACTGATCTGGTGCGTAATTATAGTGACCCACCCAGTGATGCTCAGAACAAGCGCGATAGGTCAGAGTCGGGAGACGTAGTGCCGGCGCGAAAGCGCGGTGCCCTTGAGCGTGAGCAGAGCCGCTCCCCGTCCTCTACCAAGGAATACCTGGAGGTCACCCTGGAGAAGTTGGAGAACCAAATCACGGCTTCCATCTCACAGGATCTCCACGAGTTCCGTGAGTCTCTGATGGCGGAGATCAGCTCGCTCAACGAGCGGGTGCGTGACCTGGAGCGCCACGTCGAAGAGCGAGACTCGGAGATCGAGGAGCTGGCAAGTGAGTTGAGTGCAACGAAGAGCGAGGTGCGAATATTGAACGAGAGGACAGAAAAAGCCGAGATGAACAACCGCATCCCGTGTCTCGTCCTCTCCGGCCGAGCCATGGCGGCCCGTCAAACCCGGCGCCTGGGCGCGCCCCTGCCGCCGCCCGGTCAGCCCGCGCCCCGGGACGCAGAGTCAGCTGATACGGCCGGCCGGCCGGCTGGCGCCGCCGGCTCGCGTGGCGGCTCCAGTGGTGAGCGCGACGGCGGGCGGGCGCGTCGCGAGCCGGGCGAGTGGGGTTCAGGTGAACCGGAGGACATCAACCGCCTCGTCATCGATGCTGTCAGGACTCGTCTGCAAGGCTTCAACATCGTGGAAAGCGACATCGACAGAGCGCATCGCCTCCCGGGACCGAACCACCGCGTAATCGTCAGATTCGTGCGTTCTGGCCCCGGCAGCGTTCGAGGGCGGCTGATGACGAGGAGACTAGAGCTGAAAGGACAGGATCTCTTCATCAACGAGAGCCTCACTGCGCAGAACGGGCGAATCTTCCGGTCGCTTCTTGAGGCCAAAAAGAAGAAAGAAGTATACACAGTCAACACAAGGTGGGGGCAGGTACATTTCAAGGCCAAACAATTTGGCACCAGCACGCGAGTTGACTCTTTCGAGAAACTCCGCGAGCTGGGCTTCCCACTGAAGGTCTGATGTGTACCAGTACGTGGTCTAGCCGTATTCGTTTTGTGGGTAGTATGTTTTTGTGCCTGCCTTTTGTTTATTTTCTCCTATATTTATCATTTGTATTTATTTATTGTCTTTTTGCGTTGTTTATTTATTTGTGTAGCGTTGCTTTGCTTCAAAGCGAGTGTTGATTGTCATGTCAACTTCTGTGTGTTGAATTCGCACTGCACAATTTCGCTCTTTTCCAAATTTGTGTTCTGCATTCGAGTAATTTTTCTCGTGTATGTTGATAATGTTCACATTCATATGAACTTTTCCTTCGGAGTTATTAGTAAACCTGCTTTGATATTATCAAGTGATATTTTGCTGGCAAATAATTCGTGTAACCCACTCTGCCTTGGACCATTGTGCCTCAGTATTACTGTGTTGGGGTCGCTTGGAGTCCGTTTTGCCTCGTGCTGTGCTCTGCCTGGTTTTGCCCGCAGTATATCTGCCATGGTATATCACCGTGATTTGCTGCCGGCGGCGGCGGCGGAGATGGCACCGGGGTCGGCGCTCCGTTTGGCGCTGCTGGTGGCGGCGCTTAGAGCGGCGTCGCTGGCGGCGGCGGCGGGATCGGTGCTGCTGATGGCGACGTCGCGAGCGGAGTCGCGAGGGAGCTGCCGCTCAGACTGGCTGCGGCGGTCGGCGGAGTCGCCTCTGACAAATGGCGGTGTAGTATAGCCTTACCCTACTCATATATAATATATATATATATATATATATATATATATATATATATATATATATATATATATATATATATATATATATATATATATATATATATATATATATATATATATATATATATATATATATATATATATATATATATATATATATATATATATATATATATATATATATATATATATATATATATATATATATATATATATATATATATATATATATATATATATATATATATATATATATATATATATATATATATATATATATATATATATATATATATATATATATATATATATATATATATATATATATATATATATATATATATATATATATATATATATATATATATATATATATATATATATATATATATATATATATATATATATATATATATATATATATATATATATATATATATATATATATATATATATATATATATATATATATATATATATATATATATATATATATATATATATATATATATATATATATATATATATATATATATATATATATATATATATATATATATATATATATATATATATATATATATATATATATATATATATATATATATATATATATATATATATATATATATATATATATATATATATATATATATATATATATATATATATATATATATATATATATATATATATATATATATATATATATATATATATAAATCACATAATAGTCTGTGACGGCAGTCGACATATATGAGTTAAAAATGCCGAGCCCGTCGGAGCCATGTCTTGAGAGACGGAGCCGCCTCGAGATATATGTCACGTTATATGAGCATTAAATATGATATGTGATCTAGAAATCCTAACATTTAACGTAAGAGGTCTTCACAACTTTTCAAAGAGGAAAGACGTTTTTCACTTCCTTAGAAATGAGAAGGCGGACATAATTTGTTTACAAGAGATGCATGTAGCTCCCGGTGAAGAGCATATGTTTAGGAACCAGTGGGGAGGTTGAGCATGGTCCTCTGCACTTAGCTCTACAAGAGGAGGTGTCGGTATTCTGGTACAGAATAAGACTTAAGTGCAGAATTATTGATGTAGTTACAAATAATAATGGAAACTCAAATCATTCTTAATATAGAAATCAATGGTACGAAACTATTTATAGTCAATGTTTATGGTCCCTCTGATCGGGATAACCCCGCTTTTTACGAAGAAATATTTAATGAAGTCAATCCTACGAATCGTGAACATATAATATTGTGCGGAGATTGGAACTTAACCCGCGCGGCGCTGGGGTCTCCATCGGAACGTGCGGTGCTGGGGGGGTAAATTTTACCCCCCCCCCTCGTATCTTCCCAACCAATAACTGCAGCGAGACTCGCGAGGCGGCGATCGAAAGCACTCCGTAAGAAGAATCTAACGCATGCCCGAAATTATTAACATAAGGTCACATGTTAGGTCACGGTCAGGTCAAGTGTCAAAATTTCAGTATTTGGGTTTTTGGGCTATACTTTCCATCCAAAGCCTTGTATTGCAACTATTATCTCACTTTGTGAGATAATAGTTGTGCTCCCAAATGTATAATGCATCTCCCGCATAAGTAAAAGTGCAATTTTAAGCAAAGGTCAAGGTCAAGGTCAGGTCACAAAAGGTCACAGGTCTACGAAAGCCATGCGACACATGTTGTATGGGTTATTTTACACGTATAATTCGATAGAATCAGCATTTTCACAGCCTGACACCATATAATCGCCCTCAGGTTAAGGTCAGGTCACAAATAAGGTCAAAATTTGAAAATGATTAATCTAAATAAACATTGCATGTTTCTAGACTAGTTTTGTCTTAGAAATACGGTGGTGGCATTTATTTGTCTGTATCTGGTCAGTAAAAGCCAAAAAACGCAATTAAAAAAAATTACGTCATGAGTTACTTATTCTTAGAGAGCCATAAGTCAGTCAAAAATAAAGAAATTGCTTTGAAATTTGGTTTGAACATCGTTCATACTCGGCTGTCTAATATATCTTCCGGTTTTTTGAAAATTTTCAAACAAAAAACTTTTGTAGAAATTCTTCCCAAAAAATCAGTTTTTTGCATTTTTGAGTCAAAACCCAAAATTTTGAACATCTGAGACAGCCATGTTAAAGACAATGTTATTTCCTTTCTCTTGACGCCTTTTATTTGCGATTTGAATCAACACGCTATTTTCTACAATTTGTCAAACATTTAACGTTTTTTCACCAAAAATGACATGACATGACGTCACTAAAACGTCATTATCTCCTCAAAATTTTCACGAATTTCAACAAAATTATAACACAAGATGTAAAATTGATACACCATAAGGTACCGCAAGTTTCACTTTGATATCTGTCATAGTTTTCAAGTTATGGAGAAAATCCGGGAGGGGGGGTAAAATTTGCCCCCCAGCGCCGCGCGGGTTAACATTGAGCCCGGAATCACAGACGCTGGAGACGCTGGACATTACGATTGACGAGCTCGGCGAAACATTGAAAAGGCTAAGTAATAACCGAAGCCCCGGTTCAGACGGGTTTCCATACGAATTCTTTAAAATGTTCTGGGGAGATCTAAAATATTTTGTACACAGATCACTTTTGCATGGAATGAATAAAGGGGAACTTTCAATAACGCAAAGAGAAGGCCTTAACACATTAGTTCCCAAACCGTCCAAACCTAGAAACGTTATATCTAGTTGGCGACCCATCACTCTCCTAAACTCGACTTACAAAATATTATCCGCAACAATAGCAAACCGGTTGAAAAAGGTATTGAATGCAATCATACATCCAGATCAAACAGCTTTCCTTAAAGATAGGTTCATTGGTGAAAATACTCTGGTAGTACATGACGTGTTATGGGAAACATATCAAAATAAAAGAAAAGGTCTGCTGCTTTCTGTTGATTTTAAGACCGCGTTCGATGTAATGAGTTGGAATTTTATTGAAAACTGCTTGCGCAAGTTCAATTTGGGGAAAATTGTATCAATACCTTTCGGTGCTTGCACAAAAACACCTTTTCTCGTATTTTGTACAATGGCCATGCGTCAAAGGAAGCAATAAGCCTGGAGAGGGGATGCAGACAGGGAGATCCAGTCTCGTGCTATTTTTCATTATTGGTGCTGAAATCCTGGCAAATAGGATCCGACAAAATAATAACATACGAGGAGTGGCAGTGGCTAGGTGAGGAAAGTGTTAAAATAATACAATACGCAGATGATACATTTTTTCTTGACGGTAGAGAGGAAGGTTTGAGAAACGTTTTCGATGAGCTTGGCTGGTTTGCGAAATTCTCTGGCCTAAAACCAAATGTTTCTAAATCCAATGCCATGTGGATTGGTAGTCAAGCGCTGACAAATGAAAAGATATGTCCAGACATTGAGTTAAATTGGGTGAATAAACTTAAGCTATTGGGTATCATTTTTGAGCCCAAATGCCTCAATACAGTTGAGGAAAACATACTACTGAAGAAGGATTCAATTTTACGAACAATAAAAATGTGGCAAAGCAGACACCTTACTTTGTCTGGCAAAATAGTTATAGCCAAAATATTATTACTGCCACAGATAACACATATATTGTCCTCTCTTCCGGATCCCAGTGTTGCCACGATTAACCCGCGAGTTACTGGGGGGGGCTATTTTTTGCCCCCCCCTCCCGTTATTTTGCAATAACTCCTAAACAAACACCGGTATCGTCACCACACTTGCAGTACCTTCTCTCACATAAATTCTACACATGTTGGCAAAAGGAAAAATATGAGGCTATGATAGGTCAACCGGGAATTACGTCAGAGTGACGTCATGTTCTTCGGTTTTTGTTGCAAAATAATGGTTTGCGGAAAACGCTTTCAAAGGTACGATATTGGAGATAAACTAAATTGTTTTAAACTAAATTACTGACAATAGACCGGGCTATCAAACTGTTATCTCGGATTTTTTAGATTTTGTGAAATTCAAAATTTTGAGAAATCCAAATACATTTTTTTTTTAAAACAAAATTTTCAAGAAAAAATCAGAGTTATCCAAAAACCGGAATATATGTGATTGCAACGTATACGGTGAATATGTGTACCAAATTTAAAGTCGATATCTTTAAAAATGACCGAGTTATGACCTTTAAATGACAAAAATTGGCCACTTTTCACAATATTACTATGCATAAAAACGCATTTCCATTTTTGCTTTTTACTTCTATTTATATGGAACAAACAATGTTCTAAGGTCATTTTTCGCGTTCTAGACGAAAAACAAACCCATAAACATGTGTTACAACGCCTAATGACCGTAATCTGCAGTTTGACCTCGTGACCTCGGATGACCTTGACCTGACCCAAGGTCACAAACAGCTTAGAAAGGTACTTAGAAGTGTCAGACACACGAATCATACCGATTTATTGATAGCTTATGCGTTTAATATCGCAATTTTGCGCGACAATTCCATCCATCGAGACCTTTTGACACGGTCAAACATTTTGTACTTGACCTGACCTGTGACGTCATCAGTGACCTCGAGGTCAACAATATTATGTTTCCCTCGATAAATTTTCTAGGGCTATCGAATGCCGTTTGAATTTTAACATTCAGTCCAGTAGTTCCGGAGATCAGAGGGGGGCTAAAAATAGCCCCCCCCCCCCCAGTAAGTCGCGTTATGAAATATACCCCAGTAACTCGCGGGTTAAGGAAATTAAAACAATTATGTTCTCCTTTATATGGGGTTCAAAAAGAAACTCAATAAAAAGAATACGATTGTGTCAAACATTGTCTGAAAATGGATTAGCAATGATTGGCATTGAATCATTTGTTAAATCTCTAAAAATAAAATGGATTAGAAGATTAATGGTGGGAAAAGAGTCGACTTGGTGCCTTCTAGTACCACCACAATTTAAGAAAGAATGCATTTGGAATTTCGGTGTGGTAGCACTGCGAAAGTTGTTATCAAATATAGCAAATCCCTTCTGGAGAGACGTAGTATCTGCTTGGATATCTTTTTCAAACGCGTATTCTTTACCTGATGAGCTTCTTTGCAATGAGAACATTTTCAACTCCGATATAACAAAGTACAAAAGTATAAGATATAGTAGCTGGGAGAAAAAAGGTGTTAAATTTGTTGGGTATCTTTTCGAAGATAGGAGATTGCTGACTTGGCAAAGATTTAAAGAAAAATATGATATTCCTTGTATACAATTTGAATATTACAGTCTTCTGCGAAGCCTGCCGGGCTCCCTAAAAAAATGTTCAGGTAAGGCAGTGGTATCAGCAGCCACCCCTCCCTGCACGCTTGCAATACCTTTTGAGTAATACCACATTCACACGATTGTTTGTAAAAACGCTGATTAATAATAATCAAGGATTACAAAATGACATCAACAGGATAGAAAGCAAGTGGATTAGGGATGTTGAAACATTTGAACCTCTTTCGGTTTTGAATGTAAAGAACAGTGTGAGCGCAACCAGATACCCATCTTTCCAGTTCAAGCTAGTCATGCGTATTTTAACTACTAACACTTTTCTTTAGATTAATACGAGTTCAGAAAAATGATATGTGTTCTTTCTGCCAAGAGAATAGTGAAACTTTAACACACTTGTTTTTGACATGCGATTATGTGGATAAATTATGGAATGATATTGCGCGATACCTCTCAAGACATGGCTTAAGGCAACTCAGCAACAACATCAACAAATTTGGAGACAGCAACAGTGCACTTATAATCCATATTGTAACAATTGCAAAATATGTTATATATGACGCAAGGCGTCGAGATATTCGTCCCTACTTGAATTACTTTAAAACATTGCTTACGCGAGACTTTAACACAGAAAGACACATAGTCAGTAATCATGGTAAAATGGAACATTTCAGAAAAAAGTGGAATGCTTTATGGTCGGACATTACCTCAAACCCGAGCCCAAGCCCGAGCCCTGGCATAGCTTTATTAAGTTAGCCAGGATCCCCTTCCCCTTGGCGTTCCCCTCAATCATGCTGCTCGCCTTTGTCACGTCGCGCTCCGTTAGTACCAATCGAGGCTGGCTGTGTGGCGGAAATTTTGCTTCAGCCCTTGTTGACGCGCGCCCCACGGTATGGTCCTGTCGCTGCTGCCGCCGCTGTTTCGTGCCTGCCGCTACCGCAGCCCCCGCTGACGCTGCAGCCGCCCCCGTTGCTGGCGCTGCTGCCGCCGCTGCGGCTGCTGCCGCCTGGTGGCATGTGACTCCTTCCCCACGGATTCTCAAAGACTGGTAGCGACATTGTGATGTGATGAGTGCAGACTGAGATGAACGGATTGTGATGAACGGATTGTGATGAACGGATTGTAATGTAAGGATTGTGTGCGAGGATTGTGTGAGAGGATTGTGTGCACGGAGCGAGGATTGTGTGAACGGATTGTGTACGCGGTTTGTGTGCGTGGGGATACAAATTGCAGAGTTCTTTCCAACAGCAGTCTTGCGACTGTGTTTATGTGTGCTCCGGAGTTGTTGCAAACATGTGCTGAAGTGTTTTGTATGTGCATTAGAAATGTATAAAATATTTTATATATAACAAATATGATACTGTTTATGCTAGATAATATATATTCTACCAAAGTAATTTACAAAACAGCAGTGTACTTCTTTATGTGACTCGTGTTATCACTCACGTTCTTTTGAAGGAAAATAAATGTCAGATTCGTGATTGCTGCATAAAAATGCTTCCGTTCCAAAATCTTCATTGGATGCAACATCCCCTCGGGCTATCTTCCAGCCTTACCTGGGGTGGGCATCTGATCCTCTCGTTCCACTCAGCTGTGGCCGCCCATCGGTGCCGTTATGTCCTCTTTGGCGGTTATAGATGGCCATTTCCTGGCGATTCAGCGTCCCGTCCTCCGACGATAAAACGGGAAATGCTCAGCTGAACAGAAAAACAGGCTTCAGATCATTTCAGATCAATATTCAGGGGTTAAAAAAGTGTATCCAACTTGAACAATCCGGTACCGTTGACTGATATATAGCATGATGGGTTAGTTGAAGAAATGTTGACTTTTGTGTTATAAAAAGCTATGACCATTCAAACTCATCTCTCATGACTGTGTCCTCGGTTTTGCGATAATCTAGCCACGTTTCGGAAGTGTGAAAATTTGCATCCACACAAAGTTGATTGCATTCGATTTATATCGCCTATTTGATCTCATTCGGAGGGGCGGAGGGGGAGCCCCCCCCCCCCCCCCACACACACACACACACCTCCGCGCCGAAGGCGCGGAAGGGTCTCGTAGGCAGACCAATTTCCGTGCCGAAGGCGCGGAAATAGACATGCTTGCGGGGTTTTATATCTGACATTTGCTGCACTCAGACCAGGAGCCTCCCTCAGGCTAGGTGCCGCCCCTGGCCAGGTGCCGCCTTCAGGTCATGTGCCGCCTTCAGGTCATGTGCCGCCCTCAGGCCAGGTGCCGCGCTCAGGCCAAATGCCGCCCTCAGGTCACGTACCGCGTTCTGGCGGGCACCGTCTTCAGGTCAGATGCCGCCCTCATGCCAATTGCCGCCCCCTGGTCATGTGCAGCCCCCTAGCCATGCGCCGCTACCTATCCATGTGCCACCCTATGGCCAGGTGACGGCGCCCATCCGGCCAGTGAGGACGCTCCTCCGGCTAGTGACGGCGTCCCTCCGGCTAATGACGGCGCCCCTCTGGCCAGTGACGGCCCCTCTCCGGCCATTGAAATTTGAGAGTGCACATGTGAGAGTGCTATACAAATAAATTCTGTAACATTTATGTATAATTTTGCTTTTTCGAAAAGACAAACTGCAAATGAGTAAGCGTAAGAGAATTTGCAATTTTTTTGTAGGAAAATGTATGCTATGAATTAACCTTTAACCCTATTTGTAACAGGGGGAGGGGGCGGATTCCGCCGCCCCCCCCCCCCCTCATGTTTTTCGCAGATATCTCCAGAACGGCTGGGAGCAGGCCCATTCAATTTTCGGACTTCATAGAATTAAATGCCGTATTTGCAGTCAAAATTTTGTGTTCTTAACCTGAACAGAGGCTGTTGCAGGGCCCAGTTTTGGGTGGGTTCGGAGGCGAAATTTGGCGATAATACGATACGATAAATGCGATCTTCACGGTTTCTTCCTAACTGCATCAAGTATAAATGAGTTACATCGGTTTACGGTGATTTCAACAAGTGCAAATTAGTTGATGTTAATGAAAAATCAAAAAAATTGCATGGCAGAGGCGGTTTCAGGGGCTTGAAAAGGGGGGGGGGTTCCAGGAAGTATTCAATGCTTGGCGGGAAGCCAATAGAGCGATGTAAGGGGCATTTATAGTTATCAAGATGTAAAAGATAGCTTCTGCTTCCATCATTTGCATAATTTATTACATATAGAGTTTCAGGGGCGTGTTCAGGAACATGAAAAGGGGGGTGACTGGCATGGAGATGACGATATGCCAGCGATAACGGCGCAATAGACGTTTAGCTTATAATGATATATGCACATATGAGGCCAAAAAAGGGAATAAAGTCATTTTTGGTAGAGGCGCGCTCAGGAATGGAAGAAAGGGGGTCATATTATTGCAAGGAAACTAAGAGGCATGGGCGTACAATGACATAACATACTGCAGTTTTCGGATGAAACACGCACCACATGGTACTCTACGAACGATTATAAGATAATAGGCGAGTCCAGGTAGGGTAAAAGGGTGGTAAGCAATGTCAATTGAAGTTGTAAGTGAAATAGTCACTGTTGACTAGTTAGTATCATAATAGCGGATAATATACTTTTCAAAATGTCTTGCGCCGCACCAGTTTGGATCCTGGATACGCCTATGTTGAAGTACAACATGCAAAAAGGAACTATCTACGATCAGTAACATATAGTGCTGGGTAGCAACTTGTCTGCGGTTAATATTTTTTCCCAATTTACCTCCCTTTTCCCTAACCTGGTACCGCCTATGACAAAAAATATGATGTATAACTGTTTTGTCTAATGTCACAATCACATACCATTTCATTTATCAAAAAACAACATAAAATGGTTTTATTACGCATTTACTTCACCCCATATTGAGTGACCTGCACAAGCCTATGATTTTTTTAAATTTTCAAACGTCACCGTCATATATCAATTTACAATTCAATCTCTATCGATTCCTATTAGTTGTGTTCAAATCGGTTGATAAACATGAAAGCTATGTCGGATCAAAAATACCAATAAAATTTGTAGTTTTTGCCCTCCTGTTGCCCCTCTATCCAAAAATTTAGATACTTTTATTATTTAGAAATGTAGATCGTGTTAAGAGGAACCAAACACCGTTTAATTTTTGAAAATCGGACGGGTAGATCTCGAGATCTCCGGGGAGGGGGTGGAACCAGTATGCACCTCAGTGTCTACGAAACTCGATAAGTTACCGCAGTGACGTGTCTGTCAGGGACACTCGGGCCGCAGCCGCTGGACAGCTCCAGCTTCCGCGCGTGCGCACCGAAATGGCCAGACGGTATTTTGGATACAGGGCGCTCTCACTGTGGAACATGGCTCCTACGGATGTAAAGGAAGCCAAAAGCTCAGCTGGAAGTAGAAGGAAGGCGGAGGCATGGCTGAGGGCGCGAGTCCATGCCAGGTGACTAGAATGATTGTGTCATATGTTCGCGACTTGTTTCTGAACGGATTGTCGATGTATTTTATCCAGTGTTCCATTTTACCCTGTGTTTTACTATATATATCTTGTATTGACTCTTGGTCATAAGAGCCATCACATGGAGACCATTCGAAATAAATGATGATGATGATGAATGATGAATCCGTCCCCCCCCCTTTGTTACAAATAGGGGTAGCCAGGAGCCTGTTACAAATAGGGTTAACGCCCCTCTAGGTACATGACGTACCATTTGACGGCGAAAATGCCGCCCCTGGGTCAGCAGCCCACCCCATTCGGAAGAAAACCTAGATCCGCCCCTGTGCATGTTTGAAGAAACGGCGCCCCTAATTTTCCGGGAAAAAATATGCACCCCTGTTCCCTGAAGAAAAAAAAATGAGCCCCTATGCCCTGCCCCATCCCCCCCCCCCCCTCCCCCTTGAACAATAAAAAATCCTGGATCCGCCCCTGCACCACATGATCGTCTGCAGATATATATCGGGTGAGTTCACGAAAGGCTCCCCTAAGGGGTTGCAATTTGCAAAGGGTGTGCGAGACAAACCGATGATTTTGACATACGTACACTGACTTCTGGTTTTCTGCGTGTATGACATGTAGAGCGAACTATAGTCACGAGTCAGTTACGAGTCACGAGTCAGTTACAGTCAGTCACGAGTCAGTTACGTGGCCCTCCGACACCAATCTGGAATGGTGTTTGAAATATTAGGATCTTGAACTGACTTAATTTTTATGATTTAGACTATTCATGATGATGAATTATGTAGAGGATATTGTTAATATCGTTTCGCAGTCATTGCTGGACGTTGATATATTCTGTGGCACAATTCCTCATTCCTGCATGGAACCATGATGGCTATAATTGAAAAGCTGTAACTTGCACCACGCTGCGCGCATCTCGCTTCCATCGTCCCTGCCACGACCTCAGCCGTGTGATAACGTCTGCTGCCTGCTGCTGCCCCTGCTACGACCTTAGCCGTGTGATATCGTCTGCTGCCTGCTGCTACCCCCCCCCCCCCGCCCCCGCCCCCGCCCCCGCTCCCGCCGATCGTATCTCCCCGAGCGGCGCCAAATAGCGTCAGTCCGTCCCTCAGGTGTACACATCACGTAATTGGAGCCCAGCGGTTCGAGCTCAGTCGACCTCCCGATCTGCTGCGCCCCCGTACTGCGCCCCCGTGGGGAGTGTCGTCGGTATTGACTGACCGGCCGGAGCGCCGCCGCGCATGTCCCGAGTCTGGTGGTCCTCGGTCATGGTCCGGTCCCGAGTCTGGTGGTCCTCGGTCATGGTCCGGTCCCGAGCTTGGTGGTCCTCGTTCATGGTCCGGTCCCGAGCCTGGTGGTCCTCTGATATGGTCCGATCCCGAGTCTGGTGGTCCTCGGTCATGGTCCGGTCCCGAGCCTGGTGGTCCTCGGGTATCTCCGTCTCAGATAGCAATGGTCAGAGGCGTCTGAAGCAGCCGCACGGCTCCGAGGCAGTATGTGTGGTCCTCGGCTCCGAGGCCGTATGTGTGGTCCTCGGCTCCGAGGCAGTATGTGTGGTCCTCGGCT
Organism: Chirona hameri; assembly: GCA_036785665.1. Classification (NCBI taxonomy): domain Eukaryota; kingdom Metazoa; phylum Arthropoda; class Thecostraca; order Balanomorpha; family Balanidae; genus Chirona; species Chirona hameri. The sequence continues at coordinate 69,489 of JAXIVJ010003665.1, read as the reverse complement.
CCGAGGCAGTACGTGTGGTCCTCGGCTCCGAGGCAGTACGTGTGGTCCTCGGCTCCGAGGCCGTACGTGTGGTCCTCGGCTCCGAGGCCGTACGTGTGGTCCTCGGCTCCGAGGCCGTACGTGTGGTCATCGGCTCCGAGGCCGTACGTGTGGTCCTCGGCTCCGAGGCCGTATATGTGCCGCCAGAACGCAATATTTGGCGAGCTGGAAAACACCGGGACAGCGCAAATATCCGGCGGCAAGCTGGAGTAAATGGACAAGGCAATGGCGCTCCGCCGCTCAGATGACAGCCAGAGCAGAGCTGACGGTGGGCGGGCTGGGCTAGAGGAACCACATGGGAACAGGACATAAACAGTACCAGCGTCCAACCGGGCTGACAAGAACGACTCAGCTTATCATAGCAGAGGCGTGATACCGGACATGTATCGTGAGCTCCCTGGTCACTAACAGCCCTCCGCCACCGGCACACCTCGATATCAGATCTCCTCTGTTCACGTGAAACCCGCCATTATATAGTCATAACATCGCGGGTTGAATATGCGTCTGGTGGATGGCAATCTGCTAATGCTGCCAATAACAGCATAAGGATGTGGGATACACATATAAATGAGATTTTACGGAGTTATGATGGCTATTTTACAGAGTTATGATGGCGAAATAGTCACTCAACATGCGCATCGATCTGTATATCACAAACAAAGGCATAGTGGGGCTGGGCAGAGGTATGCTCCACGGCACGGCGTCAGTCGCTCATCGTCGGTCGGCCAGGCCTTCGCAGGGGTATGATCGCCGCTTCCTGTGCCAACGAGTGGGTTTCGATCACAGGGGTATGATCGCCGCTTCCTGTGCCAGCGAGTGGAGTTCGATCGCGGGGGCATGATCGCCACTTCCTGTGCCAGCGAGTGGGGTTCGATCGCAGGGGTATGATCGCCGCTTGCTGTGCCAGCGAGCGGTCAGCGGGGTAAGGTCAGCGGGGTAAGGTCAGCGGGGTTCGATTCCCCGTCAGATCCTCTATATAAGGTGTGGTTTGGCCGCTAGTTGTTCGCTTCGGGACAGGCTGAGCGTTACCGACAGCCGACAGCGTTACCGACAGCCGACAGCGTTACCGACAGCGACAGCGTTACCGACAGCCGACAGCGTTACCAGCAGCCGACAGACATGGCATATGACCGGCATATGACCGGCATATGGCCGGAATATAACCGTAATATAGCTCCGTGGCAGTCAGGCAGCCGTAGAACTCTGATGCGAAGCAACAATAGGACATGATGTATTTGACTAATAGCAATAGCATACACCAATTAAACATAAACACTGGATCATACCCAAGAGAAACATCGGACCTCCGGCCAGAAGGTAGGTAGGTAGTAGGTACATACATACATCACACGCGGGTATGAACTTGTATTCAAACTGATAGTGGAATACCATGACATTTATGCGTGTGAATACAATTGACAAAAATTGGTTTGGTCACATAATTCATGCAGTTTCCCTACTAAAAACACACCTTTGCCCCTTTACCAGCTACTGATACAAATCAAAGCAGGAGAATGACCTTGACTTCAATGTCATTAATTAAGCACCTACTGGGTGATATCAACATCCCCCTGTCTTCTACTTAAAGCATCTACCATGCAAATTATTTCTTCCACATGTCTGATCAGTCACTTGAAGAACGTCAGTGAATGTTACCATTTTTAAAAGGCAGAGACATATTACAGGCATGTGAAAGAAGAGGCTTTCAATATTGCACTCAACATCAAACGAAGTAAAGATATTGGCTAATGCATCGTAAAAGCTTTTTGAAAATAAGTTTTTCATCCAGGTTGACTATCGCAGACAAGAATATCGAGTTTCATCGTGTAAGCACATCACAATTTATCTCTGTACATCGCAATACAGTGCCCTCACTCCAAACAATGGTGCAACAACAGGGCTCGTATTTACACTTCATACAATTTACAATGCATATACAGGTGTAACCGAGGAATGTGCTTAATGCATATAACATTTTGACCACACCACACTGTAATGACAAATATTGCGAGGAATTATTTGTTGTGCGAATAATTCATCGTCATGGACGAACATACAATTTTGATTTTTAATTTGAGTTCATTCGCTTGTCACGCGTTGGTCACATATGTGACGGTGGCTATGTGTGGCTATGTGTGTGTGTGTGATACATATGTGATGGTGGCTACTTGCCCACAATTGAACGGCGCGTCAAGTGCTGCTACGGAAATACGTCCCGACATAAATTTGCATGGGCTTTGGGACGGTAAATTCGGCCGATCACTCACGCTAATTTCGGACTCCGACCAGAGGCCAATTTCACAAAGCAAAAAAGTTTGTAATTACAAGGAATTTCTTTGTTATTACCAATAATTTGTACACACGTTTGTAGTTTAGATTTCACACAACCCCAGGGCAGTAAAGCTCAATTTACTATTTATAAACTAGTTTACAAAGATATTGTTTGTAAAATGTTTGTAATTGCACATGTTCTATTTCTCAAAGGTTGACGGAAGTTAGGATATGTTTGCATGTAATTCCAGTGGGTCAGGGGTTCTGAATTTCCAAAACTGCATTGATAGTTGACGTTGTTTGACTGTTCAGGTTATTTTCTTGGTGAGGTTGTTACGTTGCCGAGGTTGTTAGGGTAATGGTTTAGTTATACATAGGTATAGCTGCCAAAAAAGTTATTTCCCGAGAGATTCGAACAGGGATCTCCAGCTTTGAAGTCCAGTCACAGTGCACACCTTACCGATTGCGCTATGATATGAGGGGCGCCTCTGTGCGGAGAAACCGCATGGCGATAGGATTGCAGCGGCCAACGATGTCTTGTGCAATGTGCAGTGAACCTTCACCCTTTACGAAGTAGGAAATCGGCTAAGTTAGGGGAAAAATGGTCGAGAAATTCAACGATCTTTCTTTTGAGAGTAGTTCTGTTGTTATGCTCCGCCACACAGTGAATGGCCAAATTCTGTTTACTCTAATTGCTTACCAAGATGTATTTTTACGATCAATTTGCATTCCGATGCAACGTTAATTAAAAGATCATTCTCCCTATAACTAATTTTATTTTGAATACAAAAATAAACCACAATGTAAATATTTGTTAAATCAAATTGTTAACAATCAAATTATTTGTCATTAGCATCAAGTTTAATACAAACGTTCTTTATTTCAAGGTTTCTGCTGTACTAACATTTGTGTTTACAATTTGCTCTACAGTCGGTAATTCAGAGGTGGTGAATGTTTGTGAAATGTCTTTTTGTGAGGTTTGCAATATTTTCTTGCGCTTGTAATCGCAAACATGTGTAATTACTAACTTCTTTGTGAAATTGGCCTCAGACGGTGGCTCCAACGAACGGTGATATTTACGTTACGCTTTTTAACGACAAGGATACTGTTATGAGAACATTATTTTGCAAACGGTTTAGGCATACATTCAATTATTAACATGCATGGCATTTTTACCATGGTTCCAGAGAAACGGGAAGCACTCCCGACCTGCCGGCATATTCCCCGTTACCATAGATTGGCCAACATTTATCACGTCTTATCAGAGTAAATATGTAAACCTAGCCTGGTTTTGCCTTTTCACACGATATAGGTATCTTGTCATTATTGCACTTTGCGTAGTTGAGTTGATAAATAAACGACATGCTCCCGACCTAAATATGTACCAAAATAGCCAAAATATGTACAAAATGTTTCATATTTGTGTACTATGCAAATATTTACCTAAGACGACGTAAACATATAATGTAATAGGAAAGCAATCATCATAATATAATATAAAAAAGTTGCATGTTTCTGTTTTAACCCGCCATTGACTGGGGGGAGGGGAAATATTTCCCCCCTTCCTGACGAACTTTCACAATAGCTAAAAAAACGCTATCAACGCGAAACTTATGGTACCTTATCCTACATAAATGTTACGTCTTCCGTGCAAAAATGAAGCAATTTCGTCGATTTTGTTTACATATAGCAAATTTAGTGACATCACTACACACGAGTTCGACGTAAAAAATCAACTAAACTTTACCAGGCCGTACAAAGGCCATTAAAAACAAAATGCAATACAAAAGTCGAAAAATAGCAAATGACGAAGGCTACACAATGGCTATCTCGGATTATTTTTTTAACTTTTGGCTTTTGACCCCCAAAAATGCCAAATAAAAATCAAATTGTCTAACATTAAAAAAAAACGGAATAAATGTTCGAGAACCACATATGGACCAAATCAAAATTGCAAAGCAATAGCATTATTTTGACTGACTTATGGCTCCCTAAGTATGAGTAACACATGACGTCATATTTTGAAATTCGTTTTTCTTTTCTTTTAGTGACTAGATCGAGACAAATCAATGCCAGCACTGTATTACTGAGATAAAACTGGTCTAGAAACACGCCTTTTATTATTTAGATTTATCAATTTCAAAGTTTGACTTTATGTGACTTGATCTTGACCTGAGCTTGACACTTACTTCACTTAAATTAGGTCAGATGGTAAAATGACTATCATTATCGAATTACATGTGTAAAATAGCCCATAAAACATGTGTCACATGACTTCCGTAGATCTTCTGCGCATAGTGACCTTTTGTGACCTGACCTTGACCTTGACCTTTGCCAACAATCTCACTTTAGTTCATGCGGGATGTGTATTATACCTTGGGGAGCACTTTGGGTGATCATGGTCGCAATCAAAGGCTTTTGATGGAAAGTATGGCCCATAAACTAAAATGCCTCGATTTTGACCTTTGACCCGACCTTGGCCTGATATGTTACCTCAATTCGAAAATTTCGAGTAAGCTTTAGATGTGTCTTATTGAGAGCTTACGAATTCCATCTTGCGCGTCTCGCTGCGATCATTGGCTCCGGAGATAACGAGAGGGGAGGTGGGGGCAATATTGCCCCCCCCCCCCCCACCCCGTCAATGGCATTCGGCTGAGACCCCGGTCAAACGTACTGCGCTCATAGCGGCTGGCACACAGTCTTTCGAGCGTACAATCAGGACTACAATGTCATCTGACGGCTTTCTGAGCCTGACCGTGGGTTTGCACTGTCCAAAGTATTATCCCTCTTGTTTCGTGACACGTGATTGTGGTCGGTATTATCCCTCTTGTTTGGTGACATGTGATTGTGGTCGGTATTATCCCTCTTGTTTGGTGACACGTGATTGTGGTCGGTATTATCCCTCTTGTTTGGTGTCATGTGATTGTGCTCGGTATTATCCCTCTTGTTTGGTGACACGTGATTGTGGTCGGTATTATCCCTCTTGTTTGGTGACACGTGATTGTGGTCGGTATTATCCCTCTTGTTTGGTGACACGTGATTGTGGTCGGTATTATCCCTCTTGTTTGGTGACACGTGATTGTGGTCGGTATTATCCCTCTTGTTTGGTGACACGTGATTGTGCTCGGTATTATCCCTCTTGTTTGGTGTCATGTGTCTCGCCGTTACGATCAATCGGTCGATGTTGGCTGTGTGGTGCTCATAAACTGACAAATATTGTGGACCATCCTCATAATTATTCCGACCATCTCATCATAATTTGAGTCAGAAAGTTATTGATGACGCTTGACTAGAACATCACTAGACGGTATTTACATAAGTGGTCATCACATTTCAGCAAACACATACACCTGCGTTTTTGTCTTATACCAGCAGGCGCCTAGCCGTCACTGGAGTGCCTATCATCTTTGAACAGATAGTAGCACCAGAATATGACGTTGAATCCCAGGAAGAGGACCGGGTAGGAGTAGCGGGCCAGCTTCTCCAGCCGGTTGGCGGTGTCGTCCCAGTCAATCCCTTCGTACGGCCTCTGAAACAAAGAACACGTTCAAACTGCAGTCAGAGTGGCTGGCACACAGTCTTCCGAGCGTACAATCAGGGTTCAAACTGCAGTCAGCCAGCGGCTGGCACACAGTCTTCCGAGCGTACATTCAGGGTTCAAACTGCAGTCACAGCGGCTAGCACACAGTCTTCCGAGCGTACAATCAGGGTTTAAACTGCAGTCAGAGCGGCTGGCACACAGTCTTCCGAGCGTACAATCAGGGTTTAAACTGCAGTCAGAGCGGCTGACACACAGTCTTCCGAGCGTACAATCAGGGTTCAAACTGCAGTCAGCCAGCGGCTGGCACACAGTCTTCCGAGCGTACAATCAGGGTTTAAACTGCAGTCAGAGCGGCTGGCACACAGTCTTCCAAGCGTACAATCAGGGTTCAAACTGCAGTCAGCCACCGACTGGCACACAGTCTTCCGAGCGTACAATCAGGGTTCAAACTGCAGTCAGCCACCGACTGGCACACAGTCTTCCGAGCGTACAATCAGGGTTCAAACTGCAGTCAGCCACCGACTGGCACACAGTCTTCCGAGCGTACAATCAGGGTTCAAACTGCAGTCAGCCACCGACTGGCACACAGTCTTCCGAGCGTACAATCAGGGTTCAAACTGCAGTCAGAGCGGCTGGCACACAGTCTTCCGAGCGTACAATCAGGGTTCAAACTGCAGTCAGCCACCGACTGGCACACAGTCTTCCGAGCGTACAATCAGGGTTCAAACTGCAGTCAGCCACCGACTGGCACACAGTCTTCCGAGCGTACAATCAGGGTTCAAACTGCAGTCAGCCACCGACTGGCACACAGTCTTCCGAGCGTACAATCAGGGTTCAAACTGCAGTCACAGCGGCTAGCACACAGTCTTCCGAGCGTACAATCAGGGTTTAAACTGCAGTCAGAGCGGCTGGCACACAGTCTTCCGAGCGTACAATCAGGGTTCAAACTGCAGTCAGCCACCGACTGGCACACAGTCTTCCGAGCGTACAATCAGGGTTCAAACTGCAGTCAGCCACCGACTGGCACACAGTCTTCCGAGCGTACAATCAGGGTTCAAACTGCAGTCAGCCACCGACTGGCACACAGTCTTCCGAGCGTACAATCAGGGTTCAAACTGCAGTCAGCCACCGACTGGCACACAGTCTTCCGAGCGTACAATCAGGGTTCAAACTGCAGTCAGCCACCGACTGGCACACAGTCTTCTGAGCGTACAATCAGGGTTCAAACTGCAGTCAGAGCGGCTGGCACACAGTCTTCCGAGCGTACAATCAGGGTTCAAACTGCAGTCAGCCACCGACTGGCACACAGTCTTCCGAGCGTACAATCAGGGTTTAAACTGCAGTCAGAGCGGCTGGCACACAGTCTTCCGAGCGTACAATCAGGGTTCAAACTGCAGTCAGCCACCGACAGGCACACAGTCTTCCGAGCGTACAATCAGGGTTCAAACTGCAGTCAGCCACCGACTGGCACACAGTCTTCCGAGCGTACAATCAGGGTTCAAACTGCAGTCACAGCGGCTGGCACACAGTCTTCCGAGCGTACAATCAGGGTTCAAACTGCAGTCACAGCGGCTGGCACACAGTCTTCCGAGCGTACAATCAGGGTTTAAACTGCAGTTAGAGCGGCTGGCACACAGTCTTCCGAGCGTACAATCAGGGTTCAAACTGCAGTCAGCCACCGACTGGCACACAGTCTTCCGAGCGTACAATCAGGGTTCAAACTGCAGTCAGCCACCGACTGGCACACAGTCTTGCGAGCGTACAATCAGGGTTCAAACTGCAGTCAGCCACCGACTGGCACACAGTCTTCCGAGCGTACAATCAGGGTTCAAACTGCAGTCAGCCACCGACTGGCACACAGTCTTCCGAGCGTACAATCAGGGTTCAAACTGTAGTCAGCCACCGACTGGCACACAGTCTTCCGAGCGTACAATCAGGGTTCAAACTGCAGTCAGCCACCGACTGGCACACAGTCTTCCGAGCGTACAATCAGGGTTCAAACTGCAGTCAGCCACCGACTGGCACACAGTCTTCCGAGCGTACAATCAGGGTTCAAACTGCAGTCAGCCACCGACTGGCACACAGTCTTCCGAGCGTACAATCAGGGTTCAAACTGCAGTCAGCCACCGACTGGCACACAGTCTTCCGAGCGTACAATCAGGGTTCAAACTGCAGTCAGCCACCGACTGGCACACAGTCTTCCGAGCGTACAATCAGGGTTCAAACTGCAGTCAGCCACCGACTGGCACACAGTCTTCCGAGCGTACAATCAGGGTTCAAACTGTAGTCAGCCACCGACTGGCACACAGTCTTCCGAGCGTACAATCAGGGTTCAAACTGCAGTCAGCCACCGACTGGCACACAGTCTTCCGAGCGTACAATCAGGGTTCAAACTGCAGTCAGCCACCGACTGGCACACAGTCTTCCGAGCGTACAATCAGGGTTCAAACTGCAGTCAGCCACCGACTGGCACACAGTCTTCCGAGCGTACAATCAGGGTTCAAACTGCAGTCAGCCACCGACTGGCACACAGTCTTCCGAGCGTACAATCAGGGTTCAAACTGCAGTCAGCCACCGACTGGCACACAGTCTTCCGAGCGTACAATCAGGGTTCAAACTGCAGTCAGCCACCGACTGGCACACAGTCTTCCGAGCGTACAATCAGGGTTCAAACTGCAGTCAGCCACCGACTGGCACACAGTCTTCCGAGCGTACAATCAGGGTTCAAACTGCAGTCAGCCACCGACTGGCACACAGTCTTCCGAGCGTACAATCAGGGTTCAAACTGCAGTCAGCCACCGACTGGCACACAGTCTTCCGAGCGTACAATCAGGGTTCAAACTGCAGTCAGCCACCGACTGGCACACAGTCTTCCGAGCGTACAATCAGGGTTCAAACTGCAGTCAGCCACCGACTGGCACACAGTCTTCCGAGCGTACAATCAGGGTTCAAACTGCAGTCAGCCACCGACTGGCACACAGTCTTGCGAGCGTACAATCAGGGTTCAAACTGCAGTCAGTCACCGACTGGCACACAGTCTTCCGAGCGTACAATCAGGGTTCAAACTGCAGTCAGCCACCGACTGGCACACAGTCTTCCGAGCGTACAATCAGGGTTCAAACTGCAGTAAGCCACCGACTGGCACACAGTCTTCCGAGCGTACAATCAGGGTTCAAACTGCAGTCAGCCACCGACTGGCACACAGTCTTCCGAGCGTACAATCAGGGTTCAAACTGCAGTCAGCCACCGACTGGCACACAGTCTTCCGAGCGTACAATCAGGGTTCAAACTGCAGTCAGCCACCGACTGGCACACAGTCTTCCGAGCGTACAATCAGGGTTCAAACTGCAGTCAGCCACCGACTGGCACACAGTCTTCCGAGCGTACAATCAGGGTTCAAACTGCAGTCAGCCACCGACTGGCACACAGTCTTCCGAGCGTACAATCAGGGTTCAAACTGCAGTCAGCCACCGACTGGCACACAGTCTTCCGAGCGTACAATCAGGGTTCAAACTGCAGTCAGCCACCGACTGGCACACAGTCTTCCGAGCGTACAATCAGGGTTCAAACTGCAGTCAGCCACCGACTGGCACACATTCTTCCGAGCGTACAATCAGGGTTCAAACTGCAGTCAGCCACCGACTGGCACACAGTCTTCCGAGCGTACAATCAGGGTTCAAACTGCAGTCAGCCACCGACTGGCACACAGTCTTCCGAGCGTACAATCAGGGTTCAAACTGCAGTCAGCCACCGACTGGCACACAGTCTTCCGAGCGTACAATCAGGGTTCAAACTGCAGTCAGCCACCGACTGGCACACAGTCTTCCGAGCGTACAATCAGGGTTCAAACTGCAGTCAGCCACCGACTGGCACACAGTCTTCCGAGCGTACAATCAGGGTTCAAACTGCAGTCAGTCACCGACTGGCACACAGTCTTCCGAGCGTACAATCAGGGTTCAAACTGCAGTCAGCCACCGACTGGCACACAGTCTTCCGAGCGTACAATCAGGGTTCAAACTGCAGTCAGCCACCGACTGGCACACAGTCTTCCGAGCGTACAATCAGGGTTCAAACTGCAGTCAGCCACCGACTGGCACACAGTCTTCCGAGCGTACAATCAGGGTTCAAACTGCAGTCAGCCACCGACTGGCACACAGTCTTCCGAGCGTACAATCAGGGTTCAAACTGCAGTCAGCCACCGACTGGCACACAGTCTTCCGAGCGTACAATCAGGGTTCAAACTGCAGTCAGCCACCGACTGGCACACAGTCTTCCGAGCGTACAATCAGGGTTCAAACTGCAGTCAGCCACCAACTGGCACACAGTCTTCCGAGCGTACAATCAGGGTTCAAACTGCAGTCAGCCACCGACTGGCACACAGTCTTCCGAGCGTACAATCAGGGTTCAAACTGCAGTCAGCCACCGACTGGCACACAGTCTTCCGAGCGTACAATCAGGGTTCAAACTGCAGTCAGCCACCGACTGGCACACAGTCTTCCGAGCGTACAATCAGGGTTCAAACTACAGTCAGCCACCGACTGGCACACAGTCTTCCGAGCGTACAATCAGGGTTCAAACTGCAGTCAGCCACCGACTGGCACACAGTCTTCCGAGCGTACAATCAGGGTTCAAACTGCAGTCAGCCACCGACTGGCACACAGTCTTCCGAGCGTACAATCAGGGTTCAAACTGCAGTCAGCCACCGACTGGCACACAGTCTTCCGAGCGTACAATCAGGGTTCAAACTGCAGTCAGCCACCGACTGGCACACAGTCTTCCGAGCGTACAATCAGGGTTCAAACTGCAGTCAGCCACCGACTGGCACACAGTCTTCCGAGCGTACAATCAGGGTTCAAACTGCAGTCAGCCACCGACTGGCACACAGTCTTCCGAGCGTACAATCAGGGTTCAAACTGCAGTCAGCCACCGACTGGCACACAGTCTTCCGAGCGTACAATCAGGGTTCAAACTGCAGTCAGCCACCGACTGGCACACAGTCTTCCGAGCGTACAATCAGGGTTCAAACTGCAGTCAGCCACCGACTGGCACACAGTCTTCCGAGCGTACAATCAGGGTTCAAATTGCAGTCACAGCGGCTAGCACACAGTCTTCCGAGCGTACAATCAGGGTTTAAACTGCAGTCAGAGCGGCTGGCACACAGTCTTCCGAGCGTACAATCAGGGTTCAAACTGCAGTCAGCCACCGACTGGCACACAGTCTTCCGAGCGTACAATCAGGGTTCAAACTGCAGTCAGGCACCGACTGGCCCACAGTCTTCCGAGCGTACAATCAGGGTTCAAACTGCAGTCAGCCACCGACTGGCACACAGTCTTCCGAGCGTACAATCAGGGTTCAAACTGCAGTCAGCCACCGACTGGCACACAGTCTTCCGAGCGTACAATCAGGGTTCAAACTGCAGTCAGCCACCGACTGGCACACAGTCTTCCGAGCGTACAATCAGGGTTCAAACTGCAGTCAGCCACCGACTGGCACACAGTCTTCCGAGCGTACAATCAGGGTTCAAACTGCAGTCAGCCACCGACTGGCACACAGTCTTCCGAGCGTACAATCAGGGTTCAAACTGCAGTCAGCCACCGACTGGCACACAGTCTTCCGAGCGTACAATCAGGGTTCAAACTGCAGTCACAGCGGCTAGCACACAGTCTTCCGAGCGTACAATCAGGGTTCAAACTGCAGTCAGCCACCGACTGTCACACAGTCTTCCGAGCGTACAATCAGGGTTCAAACTGCAGTCAGCCACCGACTGTCACACAGTCTTCCGAGCGTACATTCAGGGTTCAAACTGCAGTCAGCCACCGACTGGCACACAGTCTTCCGAGCGTACAATCAGGGTTCAAACTGCAGTCAGCCACCGACTGGCACACAGTCTTCCGAGCGTACAATCAGGGTTCAAACTGCAGTCAGCCACCGACTGGCACACAGTCTTCCGAGCGTACAATCAGGGTTCAAACTGCAGTCAGCCACCGACTGGCACACAGTCTTCCGAGCGTACAATCAGGGTTCAAACTGCAGTCAGCCACCGACTGGCACACAGTCTTCCGAGCGTACAATCAGGGTTCAAACTGCAGTCAGCCACCGACTGGCACACAGTCTTCCGAGCGTACAATCAGGGTTCAAACTGCAGTCAGCCACCGACTGGCACACAGTCTTCCGAGCGTACAATCCGGGTTCAAACTGCAGTCAGCCACCGACTGACACACAGTCTTCCGAGCGTACATTCAGGGTTCAAACTGCAGTCAGCCACCGACTGGCACACAGTCTTCCGAGCGTACAATCAGGACTGCAATGTCATCTGACCGCTCTCGGAGTCATCTTTCACCGTGGGTTTGCACTGTCCAAAGTATTATCCCTCTTGTTTGGTGACATGTGATTGTGGTCGGTATTATCCCTCTTGTTTGGTGACACGTGATTGCGGTCGGTATTATTCCTCTTGTTTGGTGTCACGTGACTCGCCGTTACGATCAATCGGTCGATGTGTGCTGTGGTGCTGTGTGGTGCTGATAAACAGACCAACATTGGTGGACCATCCACCGATGGACGGCACCATCCACTACTGGTCTGAGTGGAAAGCCGTCCGCTATCTGCCGCCTGGAGCCAGCCGATAAGGCCGACGAACAGCCGGAAGTTCCGTACCTCCCATCGGTAGGGGGTGGGGGGGGGGGGGGGGGGTGGGGGGGGGGGCACTGTCAGACCGGTCACAGAAACACATCTGACCAGAACGCTGACCAATTGACCGGTCACAGACACACATCTGACAGGAACTCAGACCAATTGACCGGTCACAGAAACACATCTGACAAGAACTCTGACCAATTGACCGGTCACAGAAACACATCTGACCGGAACTCTGACAAATTGACCGGTCACAGAAACACATCTGACCGGAATGCTGACCAATTGACCGGTCACAGACACACATCTGACAGGAACTCTGACCAATTGACCGGTCACAGAAACACATCTGACCGGAACTCTGACCAATTGACCGGTCACAGAAACACATCTGACCGGAATGCTGACCAATTGGCCGGTCACAGACACACATCTAACCGGAATGCTGACCAATTTACGCAACGAGTTTCGATCCACGCAACTCTACACCATCTGACAGCATACCCTGCTGTGTCATAGATCATGATCGCTGCCAATTTCATCATGCCCTGTTGGAAATCCAAAAACACTATTTATTTCCTTAAAATTTGGATAGTCACTCTGCGTTATAAAATCAGTGTCTGCGTGCTTGTTTTTGTTGGTTTTATATATATATATTTATATATATATATATATTATAAAACTAGTTTTGCATGGCCGCCACGCGGTAACTGAATGAGCCAGCAGCCGTTCTTTAGATTATTGATGAACAGTATGCCCGTCACAAAATCAGTAATTATTGAAAACATTGGAACAATGTTGATGCACGTCGATTACAATTCATATCAAGTGCAATACAAAGGCAACGTCTTCAACATGTCCACTTTGAAATTATGGTTGTGCTGATATAAGCGAGAATTTCAAGCACATTATTTAGAAGAGAAAACAACTGAATAAACTCATAAGTGCAGCATGGAAAATAGTGCTATAAACACAATTACTGCAAGTCTGCATCTGGGCCTGAATTCAGAGCTAGAAACCCCAGTGCCGCACCAGATTCCTCTATATTGTTTTGTAATTAGTAATCATGTATTATTTTCTTAATTTAATGAATTTATCAACTCTGAAAATGCAAGACGAAGGAGTTTTGGTTCTGCAATATGCATGTATGTAGGTGGATTGATATGCTGGGTCACAGCCAGTAGCGTACCCAGGATTCACTCCAGGAGGGGGAAATTTTTGCTCAGGTGGGAGGGGGTACTCGGGGTACTGGGATGGTTGCCAAACATGAGGGGCATAAGTACTCTCACAAAAAAAACTCACCGGATTTGGCCCACTATATTTTTAAAAGGGCATATTTTCACCATTTTTATCTAAACAAAATATAAAAAAACATTCATTTTTTTCGACCAAAGGTACAGACCTTCAGAGGGGGGGGGGGCAATTGCCCCGTTTGCACTGCCCCCCCCCCTCCTTGTGAAGCCTATGATCACAGCGCCCAAGCTGTAAATCATGCGGAATTAAAATTTGCATACAAAATCGGAATACATTACTACAAAATGTGTACAGAGTTTGCAGCACATTCTGCATCTGTATGGTTCATCGGAGATGCATCTTGGCTATTGGGGGCTTGCGACTGCTGTCGTCAGAGAAACGTGTGCCGGCGGCCATAGAAGACCGCTGCAATTTATGACAGTTTCAAATGCGATGAAGCTGTGATTTCCAGAAAATGTTGAGCAATAGTTTTTCCAGGGAGGCGCCACGGTATCTATGACTTGGGGTGCCACCATTGCTGTCAACGATATGATACGTGGTTCTAGTAGCCGCGACGCTCTAACTGGGCCCAGACGCCCAGGACGCCCAGAACGCCCAGGACACAAGGCGAAATACGCAGCGGTTTTCGCATAGTTAGAATGTGACGATTACACACTTCAAAGGTATTGCTACTTCTACCAGATACTTTGACGCGTTTTATTTCCGACTAACTGATTCCTATCCACTCGGGGTACTGGGATGGTTGCCAAACATGAGACTGAAGTAGGACCCCGTATAATTGGATAAGTAGGTGTTGTCACAGTGTTGTCACGGGGTCTTAGGTCCACTTCCTACGATTCTCATTTCTGAAAATAACCGTTGCCAGTTCCGATCAATGGTGGCTCGTGCCATTGCAATAGGAATACGGATTAACAACTCTTGCATTGTATTTTTTTCGGTCATTTCCAACGCAGTATGTTGATTTTCTAATGAGAAAAAAGAAGTAAATAACAAAACTTATAACACAGTTTTGGCTAGCTGGCACACAAGACTGGAATGACATTTGTCACTATAAAGCTATGGGATCTGAAAATAGTTTTAACACCAAAAAACATGCAATCATCTAGAAACCAAAAACGAAGTTCTCAGAGCGCATGTGATCTTGTCTCTCCATAATACGCTACTCATCGCAGACGGTGCTGCCTACCATTGGCAGAGGCACAGCGGTTAATTACTCATCGCAAACGGTGCTGCCTACCATTGGAGGAGGCACAGCGGTTAATTACTCATCGCAGACGGTGCTGCCTACCATTGACAGAGGCACAGCGGTTAATTACTCATCGCAGACGGTGCTGCCTACCATTGGAGGAGGCACAGCGGTTAATTACTCATCGCAGACGGTGCTGTCTACCATTGGAGGAGGCACAGCGGTTAATTACTCATCGCAGACGGTGCTGCCTACCATTGGCAGAGGCACAGTGGTTAATTACTCATCGCAGACGGTGCTGCCTACCATTGGCGGAGGCACAGCGGTTAATTACTCATCGCAGACGGTGCTGCCTACCATTGGCGGAGGCACAGCGGTTAATTCAAACGAATCGGTCGCATTGAGTGACCGGTAATATTTGTATTTTGTAGCTCCCCTAAAGTGATATGCCATTTCCATTTTCCATTTCCATTGCCATGTTTCTCACCATCATTACCCATCAACTATAAGTGCAGTGGATTGCGTGACCGTCAACATTATATATTTATGTAGCTCCCCTAATTTACTCTGCGCCTCATTTCCATGTTCCTATTCACACATTCCGGAGCGCCAGAGCGGCGGGATGTTGACTGTAAATATATGTACCTTAGCGGGCATGTCGGGTGGACAGTTGCTGTGTGGTGCTGTACCTTAGCGGGGGCAGGTCGGTTGGGCAGTTGCTGTGTGGTGCTGTACCTTAGCGGGCATGTCGGGTGGACAGTTGCTGTGTGGTGCTGTACCTTAGCGGGGCAGGTCGGTTGGACAGTTGATGTGTGGTGCTGTACCTTAGCGGAGGCATGTCGGGTGGACAGTTGCTGTGTGGTGCTGTACCTTAGCGGGGCAGGTCGGTTGGACAGTTGATTGTGGTGCTGTACCTTAGCGGGGGCAGGTCGGTTGGACAGTTGCTGTGTGGTGCTGTACCTTAGCGGGGGCAGGTCGGTTGGACAGTTGCTGTGTGATGCTGTACCTTAGCGGGGGCAGGTCGGTTGGACAGTTGCTGTGTGGTGCTGTACCTTAGCGGGGGAAAGTCGGTTGGACAGTTGCTGGGTGGTGCTGTACCTTAGCGGGGGAAGGTCGGTTGGACAGTTGCTGTGTGGTGCTGTACCTTATCGGTGGCAGATCGGTTGGACAGTTGCTGTGTGGTGCTGTACCTTAGCGGGGGCAGGTCGGTTGGACAGTTGCTGTGTGGTGCTGTACCTTAGCGGGGGAAGGTCGGTTGGACAGTTGCTGTGTGGTACTGTGCCTTAGCGGGGGCAGGTCGGTTGGACAGTTGCTGTGTGGTACTGTACCTTAGCAGGGGCAGGTCGGTTGGACAGCTGCTGTGTGGTGCTGTACCTTAGCGGGGGCAGGTCGGTTGGACAGTTGCTGTGTGGTGCTGTACCTTAGCGGGCAGGTCCGTTGGACAGTTGCTGTGTGGTGCTGTACCTTATCGGTGGCAGATCGGTTGGACAGTTGCTGTGTGGTGCTGTACCTTAGCGGGGGAAGGTCGGGTGGACAGTTGCTGTGTGGTGCTGTACCTTAGCGGGGGCAGGTCGGTTGGACAGTTACTGTGTGGTGCTGTACCTTAGCGGGGGCAGGTCGGTTGGACAGTTTCTGTGTGGTGCTGCATGTACCTTAGTGGGGGCAGGTCGGTTGGACAGTTGCTGTGTGGTGCTGCATGTACCTTAGCGGGGGCAGGTCGGTTGGACAGTTGCTGTGTGGTGCTGTACCTTAGCGGGGGCAGGTCGGTTGGACAGTTGCTGTGTGGTGCTGTACCTTAGCGGGGGCAGGTCGGTTGGACAGTTGCTGTGTGGTGCTGTACCTTAGCGGGGGAAAGTCGGTTGGACAGTTGCTGGGTGGTGCTGTACCTTAGCGGGGGCAGGTCGGTTGGACAGTTGCTGTGTGGTGCTGTACCTTAGCGGAGGCAGGTCGGTTGGACAGTTGCTGTGTGGTACTGCGCCTTAGCGGAGGCAGGTCGGTTGGACAGTTGCTGTGTGGTGCTGTACCTTAGCGGAGGCAGGTCGGTTGGACAGTTGCTGTGTGGTGTTGTACCCTAGCGTGGGCAGGTTGGTTGGACAGTTGCTGTGTGGTGGTGTACCTTAGCGGAGGCAGGTCGGTTGGACAGTTGCTGTGTGGTGCTGTACCTTAGCGGGGCAGGTCGGTTGGACAGTTGCTGGGTGGTGCTGTACCTTAGCGGGGGCAGGTCGGTTGGACAGATGCTATGTGATGCTGTACCTTAGCGGGGGCAGGTCGGTTGGACAGTTGATGTGTGGTTCTGTACCTTAGCGGGGGCAGGTCGGTTGGACAGTTGCTGTGTGGTGCTGTACCTTAGCGGGGGCAGGTCGGTTGGACAGTTGCTGTGTGGTGCTGTACCTTAGCGGGGGAAGGTCGGTTGGACAGTTGCTGTGTGGTGCTGTACCTTAGCGGGGGCAGGTCGGTTGGACAGTTGCTGTGTGGTGCTGTACCTTAGCGGGGGAAGGTCGGTTGGACAGTTGATGTGTGGTGCTGTACCTTAGCGGAGGCAGGTCGGTTGGACAGTTGCTGTGTGGTAATGCGCCTTAGCGGAGGCAGGTCGGTTGGACAGTTGCTGTGTGGTGCTGTACCTTAGCGGGGGCAGGTCCGGTGGACAGTTGCTGTGTGGTGCTGTACCTTAGCGGGGGCAGGTCGGTTGGACAGTTGCTGTGTGGTGCTGTACCTTAGCGGAGGCAGGTCGGTTGGACAGTTGCTGTGTGATGCTGTACCTTAGCGGGGGCAGGTCGGTTGGACAGTTGCTGTGTGGTGCTGTACCTTAGCGGGGGCAGGTCGGTTGGACAGTTGCTGTGTGGTGCTGTACCTTAGCGGGGGCAGGTCGGTTGGACAGATGCTATGTGATGCTGTACCTTAGCGGGGGCATGTCGGTTGGACAGTTGCTGTGTGTAGATGTACCTTAGCGGGGGCAGGTCGGTTGGACAGATGCTATGTGATGCTGTACCTTAGCGGGGGCAGGTCGGTTGGACAGTTGATGTGTGGTTCTGTACCTTAGCGGGGGCAGCTCGGTTGGACAGATGCTGTGTGATGCTGTACCTTAGCGGAGGCAGGTCGGTTGGACAGTTGCTGTGTGGTGCTGTACCTTAGCGGGGCAGGTTGGTTGGACAGTTGCTGTGTGGTGCTGTACCTTAGCGGGGGCAGGTCGGTTGGACAGTTGCTGTGTGGTGCTGTACCTTAGCGGGGGCAGGTCGGTTGGACAGATGCTATGTGATGCTGTACCTTAGCGGGGGCATGTCGGTTGGACAGTTGCTGTGTGTAGATGTACCTTAGCGGGGGCAGGTCGGTTGGACAGATGCTATGTGATGCTGTACCTTAGCGGGGGCAGGTCGGTTGGACAGTTGCTGTGCGGTGCTGTACCTTAGCGGGCAGGTCCGTTGGACAG
The DNA here is from genome assembly GCA_036785665.1 of Chirona hameri. Lineage (NCBI taxonomy): Eukaryota > Metazoa > Arthropoda > Thecostraca > Balanomorpha > Balanidae > Chirona > Chirona hameri. The sequence continues at coordinate 51,138 of JAXIVJ010003665.1, read as the reverse complement.
TTGCTGTGTGGTGCCACCTTGTCGCCGTTGACCCGGATCGGCCGCACGTGCGTCACTGTCACCGATACCGTCTCCCGCTCCGCCCTTTTCTTCTTGTTCTTCTCTGCCACAGCTATCATCCTGTCCGAAAAAGGGTAAACTACAGTTGTCAAAGGCAAGTGTCAAAGGCAACTGGTGGTCGGGAAATAGGAAATTGAAGTGGCGGATAATATATTGGAAACGGAGAATAGTATGATTTCTGTGACCTGTAACACTAGCCATTTTCACGAAGGATTATTGTGCGAAACTTTTTAAAACTTTTGAAAATGTTTTTAAAAGTTTCGACGATCCATAAAAAACTACACAACTTTTACATACGATTTTTGGCTGGAAATTGTGTAATATGTTGGTAAGAATATAATATGTTGAGAAAATTGCGGTTTGGTGGTAATTACATGTTTCCATAACTATTGGATATTGATAATATCATAATCACTTACATCAGTAATGTATTTATTGGAATGTATAATAGCCGTTTTCACAAAGGATTTTTGTACTACTTTTTTTTGTTGTAAAAAAAATCGACAATCCATTCCTTAACTACACAACTAAGTATTGATAAGTATTGATAGGTCAGTTGTGATACCAGATGTCCACCGACTGAAACTTGTCAAAACTTAAAAATGACTCAGAAAATTATGTGGCGTGTGACGCTATTGGACGCAATAGACTCGCCCAATCCGGCCCAATCCGGCGGCAGGGCTGTGCGGCTTGACTTTGTCCATGTGCGTGCGGCACGCGGGTTGTAAGCGGCGGCGAATCGATGCTGGCACATTACTGCGCATGCGCAGACTGACCTGTGATCCATGACGCTGACAAATGTAGTAACTAGTATCACGGTATGCTAAACTGAACGAATGGACTCTAGACGCATATTTTCTTTTAAAACGGCCATTCTTGTATCATAGACTTGCTATGAGCTCAATACATGTTTCCATAACTATTGGATATTTATAATATCATAATCACCTACATCAGTAATGTATTTATTGGAATGTATAATGGCCGTTTTCACAAAGGATTATTGTGCGATTTTATTTTGGATTGTTTAAAAAAAAATCGACAATCCATTCCTTAACTCACAACTTTTACATGCGATTTTTGGCTAGGAATGGCTCTCAATTTTGTTTTTGTAATAGCTGTTTTCACGAAGGATTATTGCGCTGAAAGATTCTGAAAAGTTTCTGAAAAGTTTTAACAAGTTTTGGTATAGAAGTCTCAGTTCGACGATCCATTCCTTAACTAAACAACTTTTGCATGCAATTTTTGGCTTGAAATGCTCCTCAGATTTGTGTTGTATAAGTTGGTAAGAATATAATATGTTGACAAAATTGCGGTTTGGCGGTAATTAGCAAGATAAGTATTGATAGGTCAGTTGAGATGATCTCCACCGACTGAAACTTGTCAGAACTTCACAACGATTCAGAAACTATCTGTGGCGTGTGACGCAATTGGATGCAATGGACTCGCCCAATCCGGCCCAATCCGGCGACCGGCCTGTGCGGCTTGGCTTTGTATATGTGCGTGCGGCACGTGGGTCGAAAGCGGCGGCGAATCTGTGCTGGCACATCACTGCGCATACGCAGACAGACCTGTGATCCATGACGCTGCTAGATTTAGTAATTAGTATGACGGTATGTTAAACTGAACGAATGGACTCTAGACGCATATGTTCTATAGTTGTCCAGATTTTCCAGATTTTCGCCAACGATCTTTCCCTGTTCGCACCACAGTCGCACGCGGTGCAGTACGCTGCCGTACCCAAATTCTGGTCTCAGGCAAAAACAGAATCCCTCCCTCAGCTCATTGCTACCACGAAGCAGGCTTTATCATCTCCCGATGCCTGGTTCCATTCCCATGATTAGAAAGTGAATACCGGCAAAACAGAACTCATGGTCTGTGGTTCCCGTCAAAATTGTCGCGGCATGGCCCCGACCACTATTCCGTTCCGCGAAGACATAGTGCGTGAGAGTCCCACGCCGTGGGGCCTATTTTAGGGGAAAACCACTGGGGGGCAAAACAATTTGGGGCATCCTTATGTGGCAAAAAGGTACCCCCCATTTTTTTCTTCCACGGATTTGGACCGGTCACCTTATTTTGGTATTCGAGCTTAAGAAATTCACTTTTCGAATTCACAAAGCTTCATTTTGTGGGCATTTTTCAGAGAAAAACATATTTTTGGGGTATAAAAACAAAAAACACAAATCCGAGATAGCCATTTGGAAGAAAATGTCATTTACTTTCTTTTGACGTTTTTATTTGCAATTTGCTTTCAAACTCTTTTTTATGATTTGTCAAACATTGATTGTTTTTCCACCAAAAATGGCATGACATGACGTCATTAAAACGTTATTATCTCCCAAAATACTAAATTAATTTCATGGAAATTTATTCAGAAAACGTAAAATTGATGCGGTATAAGGTACTGAAATTGTACTGGTGATATCATTCACAGTTTTAAAGTTATTGAGAAAATCCGGGAGGGGCAGATTCTGCCTTGCCCCCCCCCCCCCCGCCAGCGGGGCGCGTGTTACCGGAACTGCTTGAATTGCATCAGGTGCTCTGTTTTGTCTATAATTGAAGGCAAGGGATACATAAAGACTTCAAATTCAATCACTAGAGAGAAGAAAAAACTTCCGTTTTCATGAAGTTTTCACCTAAGATCATTGTTTTTCACGTTCAGTGCAGGAAACGCACAAGGGGGGGGGGCATACTTGTATTGCGTGCCCCCCCCCCCCCCCCAGATTCTTGTGTGGGGGGGGGGCATTTGCCCCTGATGTCGGTCATCTGGATCCGCCAGTGAGAGCGGATACCCTCCCCCTTAAGTTCTTTGGAAATAGCGGAAAACGACGCCATTTCGCTCCGCCATTTTGTGTACAACTGCTTGCCTATTAATTGCCCAAATCCTGTTAATTTGTTTACCTCGGGTCTCCTCAGGTCACGTCACAAGTGAAGTCTAGTGATCCCACCTCCAAAAAATGTAAGGTCGTGCCACAGCCACATTGTTGACCAATCAGTTAGATACTCACAGGATTTAGTCAGGTCATAAACACCTACAATTCTGCTATTTCGGATGATTTTACATCGGTGACCTAAGGTGAAGTCTATATTGTGACCTCCCAATTACAAGTCATTGGAGAAACATGAAAACGCATAACATGAAAACGCATATAAATTCACAGGAAATGGCTAAATTTGACCAATTTTCACCAGAGTCCCGCATCTTTTGCAAAATACAAAGACCCAGCGCCGGATCTACGGTTGGGCAAAATGGGCAATTAAACCCCCCCCCCCCCGCCCCGAACCGCCTGAAATCGGCGCAAGATTGACACATTTCCTGATATAGAAGAAAATCTAAGCAACTTTTACTAAGGAAAGTTAACTTTAAATCAGCTATCAATGCATAAGCAAGCCAAATCCGATACGTTTTCAGAAATGTGTGATACTTTTTTGTAATCCCCCCAAACCACCCGTTCTGGATCCGCCAACCCATGTGGTATTTTTATCCTGTGACCTCCACGAGGGAAAATCTATTCACCCTGAGGTCATTCGTCATTTTTCTTCCATAACTTTTTTTTACCGAACCAGTAAGGCGCCGTACGTAGTTGGCGATGAACGAGAGAACGCGAAGGAAATGTATGGTGAATTTCAACTCGATCAGGGACGTAGTTTCTGAGATACAAATACGTGGTGCACACGTCCTCACGTGCAGAAGCACCCAACCCCTGACTTGTGGAAAAGTGACGGCTGAGATCCCCAACCACACACCAAATTTGAACACAATCGACTCAGCAGTTGCCCCCACCCACTTCAAATTGTGTGGCGACGTTCCTGATCCAACAACCCCCGATCTCCCCACTCTGCCGCTAATGAGCAATTGTTCAAAGTATATTGAAATTCAAGATATTCCGGAAATAATTTAAATATATTTATTTTGGGTGAAAAATACTAAAACTTAGGAATATCATGACATTTGCATTGGATATGTATACATTTATCACCAGGTAAGCATATTTTATTTTAATTGAATACCTATCAAGCGAAAAATGACATGGAAATACTTAAATCAGGGTGGGCAACATTTCTTGACTGGGGAGGGACGGCTCACTGGGGGGGGGGGGGGGGGGTCACCCCATGGTGAGGAACCTTGGCGTACTGTTCAACAAGAACCTCTCGTGGGACTCACACGTATCTGCCCTCGTCAAAACATGTAACGGTATCCTCATCGGCCTGACCCTCGTGCGTCATCAGATCCCTTCGTCACTTCTTTCTATCATAGTCGACGCCCTTGTCATCTCGCACGTCCGATACTGTTTGTCGGTGTTCGGCAACGGCTCAGAGAAAAACATGCAGCGCCTCCACAAGATCCTCAATTTTGGCTTGCACGCTGTCTATGGCCGGCGTAAATTTGATCACATATCGGACGTGTGAGATGAACTGGGCTGGCTCACCACCCGGCAGCTGTACGAACTTCAATCCGTCAATCTTCTTCACAAAATTCGCACCACCGGGGAACCACAGGCTCTCGCTTCCCGGCTTTCGACAAATTCTGAGCTTCGAGCTAGAAGCACACACCAGGACGCTGACTTGGCCCTCCCGCGGGTGAGAACCGAAGCCGGCAAGAGACGCTTTTTATACAGTGTAGCGCAGCGCTACAACGCGTTGCCGCCGGACCTGCGTGAGGCGTATTTACCATCTTTTAAACTCAGCTCGGTGATCTTTTACATGGTGTATGATGTGTGTCGTGTATGTTTATGTCGGTCGCTGTGTGAGTGTGTGTATGAGCATGGAGTGTATTTTAGTTTCTAGTATGCATGTTGCTGAGTGTCGTGTTTAACATGTATCTACCTTTTAACCATGACGCAACACTCAGAATAGCCGTTGTACGCATCGGAGTGTTTTTACTGTCAATACATACATACATACATACTATAAAAACGGCCAATTTTGTATCATTAACTTGTTATGAGCTCAATACATGTTTCCATAACTATTGAATAGTGATAATATCGCCTAAATCAGTAACTTATTTCTTGGAATGTATAACATACTAAGACCAAAACTTCTCCAAAAAAATACCAAAACTTCTCAGAAACTTTTCAGCGCAATAATCATTCGTGAAAACGGCTATTATGTTGGTAAAAATATAATATGTCGATACAATTGCGGTTTGGTGGTAATTAGCAAGACAAGTATTTATAAGTCAGTTGTGATGCTTCGTGAAAACGGCTATTTTGTTGGTAAGAATATAATATGTTGACAAAATTGCGGTTTGGTGGTAATTAGCAAGATAAGTATTGACAGGTCAGTTATGATCTTCACCGACTGAAACTTTTCAAAACTTCAGAATGATTCAGAAAGATTATGTGGCGTGTGGCTATTGGATGCTATAGGCTATTGGATGCTATAGACTCGTCCAATCCGGCCCAATCCGGCGGCCGGGCTGTGTGGCTTGGCTTTGTCCATGTGCGTGCGGCACTCGGGTCAGAAGCGGCGGCGAATCGGTCGCCTAAATCGGTAATTTATTTCTTGGAATGTATAATATTATAGCCGTTTTCACGAAGGATTATTGCGCTGAAAGTTTCTGAAAGACTCTGAAAGTTTTGAAAAAACTACACATCTTTTACATGCGATCTTTGGCTATAATTAATGTCCCTCATAATTTTGTAATATGTTGGTAAGAATTAAATATAAAATATGACAAAATTGAGTTTTGGTGGTAATAAGCAAGATAAGTATTGATCGAATCTTCCTGAAACTTCCTGAACGTTTCATCACATCACAACTGACCTATCAATACTTATCTTGCTAATTACTATACCAAACCGCAATTTTGTCAACAAATTATATTCTTACTAATATATTACAAAATTCTGAGGGGCATTTCTAGCCAAAAATAGCATGTAAAAGTTGTGTAGTTAAGGAATGGATCGTCGAAACTTTTCAAAACATTTTACAAAGTTGTAAAAAGTTAAGCACACTAATCCTTGGGGAAAATGCTAGTATATATACATATATTTTACTCACAGTTGTGCAGGTTTAAATGGCATTTAAACATGCAAAACTGTGAATAAATATATATTATCACACACACTGTTT